>BJCO01673250.1:0-14782 GCA_018326465.1 Flaveria floridana | reverse complement strand
AGCTGTTGATCTTCAGTTCTTTGATCTTCAGAATTTGTTCTTCAGACTTTATCATCTCAGCAGAAAGCTGGAGCTAAGATGCTCTCGAGCTTGACATTCAAGCAAGAGAACACAATAGCTGATGAGAGTCTTCAGTTGCTCTCTGACCTTCAGGCAAGAGAACACAATAGCTGATGAGAGTCTTCAATTGTTGTTGTAGTGGCATGTGGGACTAGAGGTTTTCCTGATCTTGGCTCATTGGTTCTTTTGGTCCAACAAAGAGAATAAGAATGGTAACAATGACACACCTGGAAACAGCAATGAAGAGGAACGAGAAGGAACACGTGTGGGAACCAGATGCAACTATAAGGCCTTTATAGCATGCAAATCCAGAGATTACTATGGGAACGAAGGCGCGACAGGGACTATCAAATGGCTAGAGGAGATTGAGGTGGTACTAGATATAAGCGACTGTGCGGAGATGAACAAGGTAAGGTTTTCCACATACTCTCTCAAGAATGGAGCCTTAAACTGGTGGAACACCCTGTTGCAAACCCGAGGAAGGAATGCGATGAACCGGATGAGATGGGAGGAGTTCAAGAGCTTGATGGTGGAATGTTATTGTCTGATTAATGAAAATGAAAATATGGAGGCTGAATTTTTGAGTTTGGAAATGAAGGGCACGACGCACTTGGAATATACCAACCGATTTAATGAATTGTCATTGATGGTACCGCACCTGGTGATCCCCGAATCCAAAAAGATCGGTAGGTATGTGGGGGTTTAACCCCGAAGATTAGAGGCATGGTGAAGGCATCCAAGCCAAGCACCGTTCAGGGAACGGTGGAGACATCAGCAACCTTAAACGACAAAGTGGTTAGATGCGAGGGAGTGAAAGGAGGAGAAAATGCCAAAGTTAAGTGAAAGTCGGAGAACTTCCGATCCATGAGTGGAAGTTCTAGTGGAAAGAGTGTGGGTAATCGACATAAAGGAGAGAAGAAACCTTACCTAGGGAAGCAACCGTTCTGTGGAAAGTGTGGACTCCATCATATAGGGCAATGTAGGGTAAGAACAGTGGTTAAACCTCAGGTGAAGGAGGGTAAAACAACAGTGTGCTACAACTGCAACAAACCAGGTCATTTCGCAAAGGAATGCAAGTCTGTGACTACTGGACCAGTAAGATGCCAAGAGTGTGGCGAAGCCGGGCACATCCGCCCTAACTGCTCCAAACTGGAAGCTAAGAAACCAGCATTAGGATGCCCTAAAGGGAGAGCATTTGTGATGAATGCAGAAGTTGCTAGGGAGGAGCCCGAAGTTGTGACTGGTACGTTCCTAGTAAACAACCATTACGCTTATGTATTATTTGACACTGGGGCGAATTAAAGCTTTGCTTCTACGAACTTTAGACCAAGAATTTAGTTAAGTTCATCTAGGCTAGCCGACGCGTATACAATAGAATGAGCCAATGGAACACTAGTCAAGGCTGATGAAACTATCATTGGATGCACAATAGATTTGGATGAGCGTGAATTCCTGATAGATCTAATATCAGTAGAGTTAGGAGGGTTTGACATAGTGGTAGGTATGGATTGTCTGGAAAAGAATAAGGCCAAGATCATATGCGATAAGAAATTATTAAAGAGCCCCTAACCGAGGGAGAAACCCTCGTGATATATGGTGAAAGGTCAAGACAAGGCATGAACGTCATTTCATGTATAAAAGCTAACAAATGCTTGCGAAAGGGATGCGATGCATACTTACCATATGTAACAACTGCAGAGGTGGATAAACAACTTGAAGACGTCCCTGTAGTGTCAAAATTTGAAGATGTGTTTCTTGACGAACTACCAGGACTTCCTCCATATAGACAGGTTGAGTTTCGTATTGACCTAGTTCTAGGAGTTGCACCAGTAGCTAAATCACCTTATAGGTTAGCCCCTTCAGAGATGCAAGAATTGATGATGCAACTGTAATAACTTATGGACAAAGGGTTCATTGGACTAAGCTTCTCACCATGGGGAGCTCCGATCCTATTTATCAAAAAGAAAGATGGAACCCTAAGGATGTGCATTGACTACCGAGAGTTAAACAAAGTCACCATCAAAAACCGATATCCACTTCCAAGGATTGATGATCTGTTTGATCAACTCTAAGGGTCACGATTCTACTCCAAGATTTATCTAAGGTCGGGGTATCACCAGCTACGAATCAAGGAAGAAGATGTGCCAAAAACCGCCTTTAGAACTAGATACGGGCATTATGAGTTTCTAGTGATGCCTTTTGGTTTAACTAACGCACCTGCAGTATTCATGGATCTCATGAATAGGGTGTGTAAGCCATACCTTGACAAATTTATGATAGTTTTCATAGATGACATCTTGATATATCCCAAGACCAAAGCAGAACACAAAGAACACCTGAGTTGATTTTAGAGCTACTCTGAAATGAGCAGTTATACGCCAAGTTTTCTAAGTGCGAGTTTTGGATGAGAGAGGTATAGTTTTTGGGTCACATAGTGAATGAGAAGGGAATTTAGGTCGACCCCGTGAAGGTTGAGGCAATTAAGAAAGGGGAACCACCCAAGACCCCCACCGAGGTTCGACGATTCCTAGGGTTGGCTGGGTATTACCGTAGATTTATAGAGAACTTCTCAAAAATTGCCAAACCATTGACTTACCTGACCCAGAAGAACACAAAGTTCAACTAGGGTGTAAAACAACATGAAGCCTTTGAAACCCTAAAGTAGAAGCTGTGCAGTGCACCAATCCTGTCCCTACTAGAAGGAATGTATTGTGATGCCTCACACCAAGGACTTGTAAGTGTCCTGATGCAATAGGGTAAGGTAATAGCGTACGCTTCAAGGTAACTAAAAGTGCATGAAAAAATTACGCCACACATGACTTGGAGTTAGGAGCCATGGTGTTCGCACTTAAAATATGGAGACATTACCTGTATGGTACAAAGTGTGTGATCTTCACCGATCACAAAAGGTTACAGAGCATCTTCAACCCGAAGATGCTGAACATGCGACAGAGGAGATGGGTGGAATTGCTTAATGACTATGACTGTAAAATCCGATACCACCCCGGCAAGGCAAACATAGTAGCCGACGCTTTAAGAAGGAAATAGAGGGCCAAACCACTTAGGGTTCATGCCCTGTAAATGAGGCACATATCAACTTAAAGGATCAAATACGAAGAACACAAAGAAAGGGTCTGAAAGAAGAGAACCTTGTAAAAGAAAGATTAAAAGGGATGGAGAAACAGCTAGACACCCTAGATGATTGGATAATAAGGATGAGTAGAAGGGCATGGATTCCAACATTCGGAGGATTGAGGAACACTGTACCTAAAGAAGCCCACAAATCCAGGTATTTCATTCACCCTGAGAGTGACAAGATGTATAAGGACCTAAAGATAAATTATTGGTGGCCAGGGATGAAAAAAGAGATAGTCGCTTATGTAGGGAAGTGTCTAACTTGCTCGCTGGTGAAAGCCGAGTATCAAAACTGTTGGGTTACTCCAACAGCCAGAGATACCGGAATGAAAATGAGGAAGGGTTACCATGGACTTTATAGCAAAGCTTCCTCGAACCGTAAGGGGACACAACGCTATATGGATAATAGTGGACCGACTGACCAAGTCGACACACTTTTTGGAAATAAATGAAGACTACAAAATGGAGAAACTGGCTAAAATGTATATCGATGAAGTCGTGTCACGACACGAAGTACCGCTGTCCATTTCTCGGACCATGATAGTCGATTTACCTCCTGATTCTGGAAGACGTTTCAGCAAGCTTTGGGAACACAACTGGATTTAAGCACCGCCTACCACCCTCAGACCGACGGCTAGAGCAAACAAATGATCCAGACTCTCGAAGATATGTTAAGGACTTGTGTAATTGACATTGTTGGAAATTGGGACACCCACTTACCATTAGCTGAATTTTCCAATAATAACAGCTATCACGCAAGCATAGGAGCCGCACCCTTTTGAAGCACTATATGGACGTAAGTGTCGCTCCCTATTTTGTTGGGCTGAAGTGGGAGAAAGCCAACTAACCGACCCAAAAATTGCACAAGAAACCACTAACAAGATCCACCGAATTCAAGAACGTCTAGTTGTAGCAAGAGATCGACAGAAGAGCTATGTTGACAACCGACACAAATCCTTAGAATTTCATGTGGGAGACCGGGTAATGCTAAAAGTGTCCCTGTGGAAAGGACTAATCAGGTTTAGGAAGTGAGGGAAATTAAGCCCGAGATACATCGGACCCTTCAAAATACTTGAAAGAATCGGGCTCGTCGCTTACAAGTTAGAATTACCAGAAGAACTGGGAGGAATACACGACACATTCCACATTTCGAACCTCAAAAAGTACATGTATGTTGAGAACCTAATCGTGCCTTACATGGAAGTACAAGTTAATGACCAACTCCAATTTATCGAGGAACCACTCGAAATATTGGTGCGGTAGGAAAATAAATTTAGGCGTGGTAAGATTCTGATTGTAAAGGTTAAATGGAACTCACGACGAGGTCCTGATTCACTGTTGAACCAGAAGGTGAAATCCGATAGAAATACCCGCACCTATTCAAGCCCAAACCTACTAACAATGGAACTCAAGAAAAAGTCGGTAATATCCCTCACTCGTCATTACAATAAATTGACTCTCTCTCTGTATATATATATATATATATATATATATATATATATATATATATTGTTAGTGACAAATTATTACACTATATGAGCTTTGAGAAGCTAACTAACCCTATTGAACCACTAGAATTAGAGTAGGACTTGATAGACTATCTTTTAGCGAATTTTAAGGACGAAATTTCTGTAAGGAGGGGAGGATGTGACAACCCTGGTTTTGGGTCAGAAATTTTTTTTAGAAACCTTAACGGGCCACGCACTGGTCACATTATAAGACCATGTAATAGGCCCAACAAGATCGAACTATAAGACATGGATACATACATACACACACACACCATAATAGGCTTAGGCCCATCAAACTTTAAACTAGTCATTAGGCCACAGTACTAAATGGGCTTGACCAACGAAACCCTAATGGGCCATTTAGGCCATGTTATGATATGGTTCGTGAACTACCGACACTAGTGGGCTTTAGGCCCGATACCCTAGTGAAGTTATGTGCCAATTAGACTAATAAACGCTAGGTGATTAAATAAACCATCTTATCTAACAATCTAGAGCTAACGCAGAAAGGAAACAAAGTACGTAGAACCGATTGCCGATCTATGTTAAAGAAAATATATGAACCCAACTACGTGTGTTACCAAACTAAAAATTTGTCAATAAATAATAACTTCTAATTTACTAAACCACAACCTTAAATAAAAACATAAAAAGTCTTTCAACACATAACCTATAAAACAATAACAATAAATAGCAACAATTATAAAACTAAATACCAAACCCATCTAATACTTGCACCTTACTAATAAAAATAAAAAACAACTTTACAAAGAATAATATGTAATAAAAGATTTACCCCACTCATAAAATACACACACATACTTATGGCATACATACATATACATATACATGCATGCATACATATAAAAACACACACACAAACACCCGTATGTGTATATATACATACATACACACCCGTATGTATATATATACATACACACACACCCATATGCATGTATACATACACACACGCACACCCGTATGTCTATATATACATACACACACTCACCCGTATGTATATATATACATACACACACCCGTATGTATATATACATACACACACGCACACCCGTATGTATATATACATACATACATGCACACCCGTATGTATATATACATACACACACACACCCGTTACACATATACCCGTCACACACACACACCCATCACACACACACACGTCACACACACACGTCACACACACACAACAGTTGTACAAACATACACACACACCATGCAACATACACACATACATACCAATACATATCATTTTTTTAAAACAAATAGAAAATATGACCAAATCTTGTCACCACCCAAGCCACCCAATCCCCAAATAGCCTGCCCATGCAAGTCTTGGCTACTTGTACGCTTGACCAAAAATCACACAAGGATCAAGCATAATCTCGCAACATCCAAGAAAATATTCTCCCAACCTCCCTCTTCTCCCTCTCTCGGCCGACCCCCTTCAACACCACCATCTCCACAATCCAACTCAAACCCCAATCCTCTCAACACACTCTCAACACTCTCATACTCTCTTACATTTATTCAAGCATCAAAATCCAGCCATCTTGAAGCTAAGAAGCATCCAAACTCGAGCACCATCAACCCGAAAAAGCTAATGTAAGCACCACTTGAACACACACACACCCCCTCAAGTTCACATCTCCATTTCATTGATCTCATAACCTGGACTATCCCATCATTTTGAACAGACTCTCTCCATCATTCCAAGATCCTTTAACAGCCAACACTTCCATCACAACTATCTCACACGACAAGGTAACTCATTCTACCCGAAAATGCGTACAACATCGTGTTTCATTGCGTTGTTGACTTAACTAACCCCACGACACACCCCTAAAGTCTTAAGAAACTTTGAAACATTAAATTTTCAGTGATTTCTTAAAACTCCTTTTGCTCACAAGTGCGGTTTTAGCAAAAATGGCACACCCGAAAACCCGGTTTTTGCAAAAATATGAAAGTATGATATCTACGTCTAAAAACTAGAAACTAAATATTTTCTGGAATTTATTTAAGACCATATTAAGTTAAAAATAAAATTTCATAATCAAAGTCTATGTATTTCACATTTTATAAATTATACAAAACTCAAGAATATATGATTTTGAGATAAATGAAAGAAAGAGGTTGGGAATTTGAGTTACTAAAGTTAGGAGATTATTTAGAAAATATTAATGATATTAAAATGTTTGGGAAATGAAAAATCTGAGTAAAACACCTAGAAATCCAAAATCGAGACTTAACGGACACTTAACGGGACTAACCGGTAGATTTAACTGGAATATCAAATAAGCATATAATCAAAATAAATAGATTTCAGGGGACTTATAATGATATGAAATGCCTACAAAATTAATTTCATAATTTATAGAGCTTGTTTGCTTGGGAAACAAAAATATGAAGTTTATTCATGCTAAAATGGTAAAAATTCACAAAAACATATCCTTAAGCTAAAAACATGAAATATTCAGAATCAAAATGTCTACCTAAGTATATTAAATCATTATATGAGTACAGTGGACCAAGATTTGATCCGAACCTAAGAACCCGTTAAAAACCGAGCCTCGAACGTTTAGATACCAAAACGGACATAAAACAAACTAAGACTTAAAAATACCGAACTTAGTGGCTTAGTAATGAGAAAAATGAACTACAAGTAAAATATTTTAATTTATGAAATTTTCTATGAATTTATACAAAATATAACATTAATTTAAGAAAACTAACGTCTCATTAGAAATAAAAATAATAAATAAAATTTGAAAACCCTTAAAATAATAAAACTAATGAGCTCCAGTAGATTATAACCCACAAGCATAAAGACAACTCCAAGAGTTAACAAAATAGTCAAACATACAAATACCTTACCCAAAAACGTACCTGAACCGTGAACCGAACCACATTAAAATACAAAACAACCTAAGCACCAACTCTAGGACCCCAACACTTGCACTCCAAGAACTAAATAATACTCAAATACACTAAAATTCAAATATAAACCACTATATGAACCACGCGACAAATCCAAGTAGGAGACCTCACGACATATCACCATAAAACGTCTAAACCAAAAACAAGTTCTTGAACCCGTTAAGAAAAACTTAAATAATATAAAAACTAGCCTACTACAGTAGCTAAATTCACTCGAAGTAATAAAACCAATTAGAAAAAATTAAAGTGTAAAAATTCCAAACATAAGGGTTAAACTTGACAATTTACCAAAGTTAAGGGACCGATCTTGCCAATAAAACGAACCTTACTAATTTTATGACCGAAACTTACCAAGACCATTAGTGTAATCTGAAATAATAAGCTAACAACTCAAATGGCACCAATAACTAAACCAAGGCCCCGAACTTCAAGATTTGAAAAATGATTACACACGTGTTACAAAAATCATCAAAACGTGTAGGGTAAACCTAAGCTACAAGTGTTGGACTTAAGTAACTATTTTAAAGTGAAGCTAATATTTAGAAAATAAACTTAGGAGATCGCTGATCGGTAGCTCTCTAAATCACGAACCTCTACTCCAGGAACTAACTAAGGTGAGTCTCATAACCCCCTTTTTACTTAAACTATTTTGGGGTGGAATCCACACTCTTATAAATTATTTACTATGGTGCTATGGTTACTGCTCACTGAATGTGAGCACAATTATTAACTCCTTTGGGAGCTGCGTGGTTTGTGGATACTACTATTTGGGGAATCCCCTCGCACGCAATGGGCCCTTAGGATAGGGAAACCCCCTATTAAGATTCAAAAATCATTGTGTCACAAATTAGTGCATATTATACGTGCTTAGCAGGGCACACTTGAGCCCATAACAATGAGGGGTATGAGTTAGGGGATGTTCTGGCACTCGGGAGGGTCGCCTGGGTCAAGGTTTGCTTGTGATACTTTCTTTGCGCACCATTACTATTGTTAACTTATTTTATGAACTGTGATAAGTCTCGTGTTATAAACTTATGAGCTCACCAACATATTATTGATGTATTTTGGGTGTGTATTTCAGGAGAAGAATGAAATTGCCAAGTGATCATAGATAGGAGAGACCTAGTCAGACGTTTGGAGTTTAGCCACCACCCACTTTCTAAACCATTATCGTTTGAGACATTTGACTATAATCTATGTATTTGGGATTTAGAAAACATTTGACTAGTATTGGTATCGTTATGGATGAATTGACGATTAATTAATTAAAATCTGATTGCTTCCGCTGCATTGTGTTAATACCAGTCAGTCACAGTCGGAACCGGTCAACGGGGTGTGACCAACTAGAAGGCAATTCCCCCAGAACCCAATTATCAACAAGTTTGGGTTTGATAAGTCAAAATCCAAATGTTACAACTATAACCAACTTGGTCATTTTGTAAGGGAATGCAAAGCTCCTAGATCTAATCCTTGAGCTGTTCAAGCCTCTTAACGTCATGCTACCCCAAAGACTACAACCAAGTAAACTGAGCAGCAAACTGCAGCTATTGCTCAGGAAGTTGATTGGAATTTCATGGTGCAAGATGTAACCCCTGCTCAAGCTCTCATGGCTGGATACGATGATGTTATGGTATATGAACCTTTTTGTACTCCTGCTTGTATACCTAAGGTTAAAATGTATCAGGACTACAACATGGAAATCAAATCAGATATTGAGTCTTTAAATATACTAAAATCTGATTTCAAGAGCAGAATCCGACTATAAACTTAAAATTGATGAGTTAGAGAAAATTGTTTTCTCTTTAAAGCATGAACACCCAAGCTACATGACTCAAATAAAAGATTTGGTTTCTAAGTTGACTGAGGCTCAAGCCCAGCTAGTAATAGCTGAGGCTAAAGCAGAGAAGTATGCTATTCAAGAGCATAATTTTAACACTATTCTTGCATCATCCTCCCACTCAAAGGTGTGCTATCAAAATAAGAGTAGATTAGAAACCAATGAAACTGCTCCACTATATTCTTATGTGTTTATAATACAATCAAGGTGTGGAACTGATGAGCAAGAGGTCCAACTGCTGATCCACTCTCCTTTGAGATGAAGAATGATGTAATAATGGTGACGACCATAGTGAACGATAAGGTAGAGAACCTAATCCACACAGCTGAGGATGAACCTCTAACCACCAAAGACAGAAAGAACAAGATCAGAGCAACTAAGAAAACTGCAAAGAAGGTGGCTGAGTCCATGATGAAAATAGACCCTAGACAAAAGGGTATGTTCATCTCAGCTGGATTCCAAGTGGCTGGAAACCCTGATTCAGGAAAGGAGTGTAGAACCAGTACTCCTATCCAACTAAAGAATCAGAAGTTAAAGGGTAAGGGTGTTGAAGCAGACAAGAAGTGTAAGAAACAACAACCTTCATATCGTTCTAAAATTAACATTAAATGCATAATATGTAGCTTGCATAATCACATGGCCAAAGATTGTTACTACAATCCTGCAAGCACACATTATGCAAATAATATTAAGAAAGAAGGAGTCAAGGAAGGTTTCACATTTGGACCTTATCATATGGTTCAAATGTTAAAGAAAGGAAAGCTTATTTCTGAAGCCAAGATGCTTTCGGAAGTAACTTTTTCTTCTGTAAGGAAAATAGCCTCGGAAGACAAGCCCAAGACCAAGCAAAGAAATAAAAGCAATCCTTTGAAATCTTCTGAGAAAAAGACTGCTTCGGAAGAAAAGGTGGTGATAACTTCTTCCGATAACAGAGAAGCCTTGGAAGTTAGTCATGCTGCTCAAGCTTCTTCAGGCTCATCGACACTAATCAACCATAGGATGGAATGGAAGATCAGACAAGATGCTGTAGCCCAAATCTCTTTTGTCCTAAACCATAGTTGAACCACAATGCATACATTTTGGTTCAATTATGTCATCAACATTGGAAGAGCCCAAGACCAATAAGTATTGGGCTTACAATAATAACTAATCATTTCACCTTATGTGTAGGGACATCCATATAAAAAAATGAAAATATTTTGGATTGTAGATAGAGGATGCTCCACGCACATGACATGTAACAGATCTCTTCTTCAACAATTTCAACATTTTGATGGAGGTCCTGTTCAATTTGGAGGTGAAGCCGGAGGATACATTTCTGGTAGAGGTAATGTATCCAACGGTAAGTTAAAAGTTAATAAAGTACACTTTGTCAAAAAGCTTGAACACAATCTCTTGATTGTTTCTTAGTTCTATGATCAAAAGCACCAAATTCTTTTCACTGAACATGAGCGCATTATCCTCAAACCTGGGATATCAATTCCTCAGGTGTTGGTGCTTCTCAGATCTCCCAGGAAAGGAGATATGTACAAGATGGATATGAACAATGCTTCCCCACTGGGAAAAGTTTCATGCTCTCTTTCCAAAGCAAATGGTGATGAATCAACTCTTTGGCATAAACGAATGTGTCATGTTAATTTTAAAACCATGAATAAACTGGTTAAAAGTAACTTGGTACATGAAGTGCCTAAAAAGGAGTTTTTCTGTAAAGACAACTTTGTTTCTTGTCTTAAAGGAAAGCAACATAAGGCAACCCACAAATCCAAAGAAGTTAATTCCATCACCACTCCATTACACTTATTGCACATGGATCTTTTTGGTCCCACAAGTTTAATGTGCATTGGAAGGAAATTATATTGCCTTGTGATAGTTGATGATTTTACAAGATTCACATGGGTATTCCTTTTAAGAGCTAAGGATGAAACCGCTGAAATGTTAAAATATTTTATTCTTAAAATAGAAAATCAAACTGATCACAAGGTAAATCAGAAGTGATCAAGGGACTGAGTTTAAGAATCAAGTTCTTGACACATTCTGTAACTCAAAGGGATTACAAGAAAATACGGTGCACTTAGAACTCCGTAACAGAATGGTGTTGCTGACAAGAGGAACATGACACTTATTGAGGGTACAAGAACTATGTTAGTTGATTCCAAGCTGCCTCTAACTTTCTGGGCAGAGGCAGTCAGCACTGCATGCTATGTGCAAAACAAGGTTCTTGTTGTTAAGCCCCATGGACATACCCCTTATGAGCTATAGAACAAGAGGCCACCATTCATTGGCTTTCTAAGGTCCTTTGGTAGTAGGTGTACCATACTTAACAGAAAAGACAATTTGGGAAAATTTGTTGAAAAGTCGGATGATGCTATCTTTGTTGGATACTCTTTAATCTTTAAAGCTTATAAAGTATACATTAAGAATCAACAATTTGAGGAATCATCCAATATTGTTGTAAATGAGCATACTCTTTGTGTTAAGGGGAATGGCCCTGACCATATCTTTGACTTAGAATTGTTTCTCAACTATACTAAACCATCTTGTGAGAATGTTTCAGCTGGAACAAGAACTCAAAATGACTTCTCTGATGATCAACTATTTGAGTTACCCAGACCTATTCCAATCTCTCCAAGAAGACATGAAGAACAAGCTCCCAATATTGCAAGTCCTGAAAGCTTGAATATTACAGGAAATGGTGGAGCTTCAACAAGTTGTTAGTTAGTGGAGCCTCAAAATTCATTGGCTGACAACTCAAACTCTCAACACCAAGCTGATGAAGATAGTAATCTGGAGGAACATGCAACTGTTAATACTGTTTCACAGTAAAACAACATTGATGTTGTCACTCATTCATTCAATCAGTCCTCATTGAATAAGTGTGAAACATCTGCTGGAATTAATATTTACAATCCTGAGTAGAACCTTTCAAACTTGGATCTATCTATGCAATTAGATGTGATTCCAAGACTCAAGTATTCATAACACTCATACAGCGGAAAACATCATTGGGGATGTCAAAAAAAGGTGTGAGAACTAGAAGATAAACTCATAATGGGAATGTCTTCCAGTACTCATGCTTTCCCTCCCAGATGAAACCCAAGAAGGTGGAGGAAGCTCTCAAGAACAATAGTTGGATTGAAGCAATGCAAGCGGAGTTGCATCAACTTAAGAGAAAAAGGTATGGAACCTATGTCCATTGCCACCTGGTCAAGTCCCTATTGGCACCAAGTGGGTGTTCAGGAATAAAGGGGATGATAGAGGTTTGATCATCAAGAACAAGGCCAGACTTGTAGTTCAAGAATACACACAAGAAGAGGGGATAGATTACACTAATGTCTTTGTACCTATTGCAAGACTTGAAGCTGTGAGAATTTTCCTTGCTTTTGTAGCATCCAAGAACTTCACAGTCCATCAACTTGATGTGAAATGTGTATTTCTGTATAGGGATATCGACAAAGAAGTCTATGTGTGCCAGCCACCTGGATTTGAAGACCCACAACACCCCAACTATGTGTGCAAATTAGATAAAGCTCTTTATGGGTTACATCAAGCACCTAGGCCGTGGTATGAGACATTGTCCCAGTTTCTTCTGAAGAATAGCTACACCAGAGGCATCATAGACAAGACATTGTTCATAAAGAAGTCTGGAAAGGACATGATGCTTGTACAAGTCTGTTTTGATGATATCATATTTGGTTCCTCTAATAACCAAATATGCACAGACTTTGAAAGCATCATGAGGAAGAAATTTGAAATGAGTTCTATGGGCAAAATGGATTTCTTTCTAGGAAGTCCAGTGAAACAGATGGAAGAAGGGTTCTTCATCAATCAATTTAAGTATGTCAAGGATATACAAAGAAATCACAATTTTTGTGTTGATTCCAAGGGGGAGGACACTGATCAGCATAAGTACAAGGCAATCATTGGATCTCTAATATATCTCACTGCAAGCAGACTTGATATCATGGTTGCAACTTGTATCTGTGCAAGATATCAGGTTGCTCCTAAGGTGTCTCACCTAATTGCTGTCAAAAGAATTCTTAGATAACTTAAAGGAGCTCCCAAACTGGGCCTTTGGTATCCTAAGAACAAGGATTTCAATCTTTATGGCTACATTAACAGTGATTATGGTGGATGCAACATCAACAAGAAATCCACATCAGGATGATGTTAGTTTCTTGGTAGAAGGATCATCTCTTGGCAATACAAGAAGAAATCATGTGTTTTTATATCAACTGCTAAAGCTGAAAACATCGCTACTGCTAGCTGTTGTGCTCAACTACTATGGATTCAGAATCAGATGTTTGACTATGGTTTCAACTTCATAGAGACTCCTATTCATAAAGAAAACAAGAGTGCTATTTCTATCACAGAAAATCCAGTAAAGCATTCCAAGACAAATGTTGATATATCTTGATGTACCTAGTTTATGTTCACAAATGTAAAAGTCTTTCATGTCTTACACTTATGTAATCCAATGTAATGTAATGATTGAATGATATATGAATGCATTGTGATGTTTAAATATGATTGATTATGTCATGTTATCTTTTATATTGAATGTGATACACATATATAAACTTAATATATAGGTTTGATGTTGTTTTACATAGTTCTCAATCAATTAGAACTTAGAAATGTGTTTAACTTAGTCATGTGGACATTCATACTAATGGACCATACTTATGGCCCATACGCATGAAAACATTCATGCTAATGGACCATACTTAAGGCCCATACTCATGAATGAACCATGCTTATGGACCAGTCGCATGACTGAACCAGGTGACTGGATCAGTCGTATGATTGAGACATAAGATTGGTTCAATCGTACGATTGAACCTTCAGTCATGCGTATGAGTCAACCGCATGCTTCAGTCGCATGACTGAACCATGCTAATGGTTCAGTCGTATGAATGAACACTGATAACCTATAAATACCACATAATTCGTGGAAAAACAGAACACTTCATAATACTTCGTATACTTTCGTACCCTAGCCGTCCAGAGCGTCCCAAGTCGTAAATCCAAGTTCATAGTTCGTTCCTGATTGATTTCAATTTGTCCGTAACGTTGTTACATCGTTAGATCGATCGGGTTATTCGTTCTCACTGATTGGATCGCCAATCAAATAGAATTCTACGCTATTTGATCTGGTTTCATGCAGAATCCGTTAGTACTCCGTACGTACATGGTCCTAACAAGTGGTATCAGAGATTAGGCTCGTGATTTTGCATGGATTCAATTGGTTTTGGTGTCAAAACTAACGTTTTCATTCAAAAGATAC
>BJCO01673248.1:0-15021 GCA_018326465.1 Flaveria floridana | reverse complement strand
GTGGGGGCTTAGGGTTATGGTTTCATAAAATGTGTATATATATTTTAGATAATTACTCAACACCCCCTCACTTATCTTAATTGACCAATTAATCTAAACTATTTATGATTAGGGTTTTTGTTTTTTTATTGAATAAATAAAATAGAAACACAATTAAATAAATTAACATATATATAATATATAAAAACTAAATTAAAAATAATTCTAGTGAAACCGAATAAGCGCCGAGTGAGCTTACCTTTGCTCGTGCTCGGTTCATTTTAAAACCGAGCCAAAATCATACAAGCAAAATTCCGAGCATTCTTCAAACGAGTTTGAGCGTGTTTCGAGTGTCGAGCTTTTTGAACAGCCCTACTCACCAATGCTGATCGACAGAGCTTCATCTTCTGACCCACAGAAGGGTCCTGAACTTTCTTCTGAACTATGAAGGGGAAGGAACAAATTAAGAAGGATAAAGAAGAAAGTTAAGGTGATCAAGATCAACCTTCTCAGATAAAATGTAGAAAGAGGAAGAAGATGGCCATCAGAAGAGACTTAAAGAAGAAGAAAAAGTTTAAGGCATCCACCTCTGCACCTCAAGATGAGTCAGAACACCCTGAGGGTGAACCAAAAGAGGCTTCTCAACCAACTCCACTACAAGTAGAGCCTCTAGCTACTGAGAGACCCATCTTGGTTTTAAGGCATCCACCTCTGCACCTCAGGATCAGACACATGGTAGAACATACTTGACCTCCATGCTCATGATCTCTTGGACATCAGGAGATACTATGAGAGCCTGACGAATCAACACCAACTGATGAAGAGAGGAGTAGTTTAATTCTGATGAAGGGTATACACAAGTAAAGATCCGAGTCATAGTAATCTTCAAGTTTTGGTAGCTTCAGCCTAAGGGGAGTGTGTAAGAGTTATCTTAGAGGCTGATGCTAACTGTTGGAGCATATATTGTCATATATAGTGTGTCCATCGCTGGACGAATAGTCTAGGCTTAATGTAATACACCTGATATGTTGTAAACACGTGAAACTGAGTCATTCTCAGGAGCATATGCGAATGGGACTCAATCGTATGACCGAGCCATGCTAATTGAACAAACTTGGGCATGAAGATGGTGATGGTGAAAAGAGTAAAAAGAAATGGTGGGGAAGGCTTAATAGCTCAAGGGTTAATTGAGTTTGTGCTTTTTAATACATGTTTGGTATATAGCAAGTGTTTTTAAGTGTCGAAGGTTGATCTTCGGTTTGTTATTTATACATATATATTTTGTCGTGAATTTCGATGTTTGATGATGATCATCAACATGTCGATGCGTCAGTCCGGTGAGAGAACACAAAATATTGATCATTCTTCATTTGTGTTGAAAAAAAATTTCAAAGGAAATTGACTAGTTGGGATTAATTGACTTCATCCCAATGAAGAAATTGACTAGTCAGCTTGACCCCAGTTGCTAAGATTGCATAGCGTGACATTTATAAATATATTTTTCCCTGGGAAGAATTCTTTTATAATTTTTAGGAAAAGTATTTTTGGGGCGTTTAATTGTTCAAAATTTTTAACATAATAAAAAATATAATAACAAAAAAATGGCTTTTGCAGAACTGTTTAAATCATTCAAATCTGATAATCTCACAATTGCACAATGTCGGTTTGATAATTTTGCAGCTTTGTTGGAGCTGTACAAGATAGTCTATATTATCAACATAGTCAAAGTCAACAAAAGTCAACGTCTCAGTCAAAGTCAACAGAAAAGTCAAACTTCGAGTTCGAGACGAAGAACCGAGTGAAGACATTGAAGATATATTATGTTTGAGACTTTATTGTATTAAATATATTTTGTGTGAACAAAATATATTTTATCTTGTTTTAGTCTTGTTTTAGTCAAGTTTAATAGTCTAGGGGCTAAATGTAAATAGTGAAAGTTAGTCTAGACTATAAATAGGTTAATTGTAATTAGAGTTGTTTAATGGTTGCATGACCAATAGATTGGGGGATAACTTGTAAACATATTTTGCAATCTTATTGAAGATCAAAGGGGTTTTATGGTGTTTATCATTGTTTGATCTATAATCTTCATAATTTGATTCAAGTGTGTTCAACCCGGGTTAACACTAACCAAAGATCTCTCAGCATGCATCTGAAGTACAAAGAAGTTAGTTCGGAAGATTTGTCCTTGTATACAGAAAATTTCCTAAGTGTCAAATCTTTCAAAGCCAAAAGTGAAGTCTTTCAAAACTTGAACCAAAGTCTTTCGAAGCTTAAAGACTGATTTCTTTTAAACACTTAGAAGACATGTGTCCCTAACATATTTTTGACAAAAGCTAAACAACTTTCCGCTCCCAGCTTTGAACACTCACCAACTTATACAAGTTGGTGATTATCTTCATTCTTTTGTCAACAATACTAATGGTGTCGATGTCTGTAACTTTTCTCTCTTGTACTTTTATCCTTTTTGTAATAAGATAGGATGTGAGCTATGGCATGTTATAGTTACATGTCAACAGGCAATCTACCTTTTGACTTTATATTGATCTTGTTGTCTAGATTAGTGTCCAGCTGACCTTCAAAGTATGACCGGCTGTAGGTTGTAGTATAACGTATCTCATGTAACCATTCTTAGGACTAAGCATTATAACACTTGTAAAATTACTTAAGAGCAGTATACATCGTCCTTGAAAACCAATCTTTGTGTTCTTGAGTTCTTTACTTATTTGTTTATTGTTTTCTTTCCCGGTTCCCTATTTGATCTAGTAAGTATGATATTCTCCAAACTATGAAACTGTTGCATAACCATAACCGGTCCTACCACAGGGTTGTTTCCCACCCAACTAAAAACTTGATTGTGAATTACTTACAATTTATTTATCATGAATTATGATTTTTGTTATAATTTTTATGGTTGTGCTAAATTCATTATTTCCTTATTATTTAATGTACTTGAGTGAGATTAATATGTTGGATGTTAGTCATTGTTGTATTTGTGAATGTATAGTGAAAAATAGACGGGCGTGGTAGAGAGCGTGGTAGAGAGCGTGGTAGAGGACGTGGTCATGGCACAAGGGCGGTAAACATGACCCCGGTAGAGCTAGAAGCCCTTGTAAACAAGCATGTGCAGGTGGTAGTGCATGTACAAGCTGCTTAACTAGGAGGTAATTGATGACTTTGGTCATCAAGTATTCAAATATTCTGTTAGTCGGTTAATCAAAATATCAGACTTAACATCTTAAATTGTTAACTCAGGACCACCAGCTTGCACTTACAAGGCATTCATGGACAACAAGCCCTACACCTACAATGGATCTAAGACACAGTCGTGGGACATGTTCAGTAGTTTGAGAAAACAGAATCAGTTCTCACATAGTGTAATTGTCTGATGGTAGACCAGGTGAAATATGCTACTCTAACTCTAAAATGTGCATCATTCTCATAGTGGAACGATCAGGTGCAAATACTTGGTCAAACAATAGCAAACGCCATACCATGGGATGAATTTAAGACTGTGATGATGGAGGAGTATAGTCCCCATAATGAGGTCTAGAAGCTTGAAGCTAAATTTTAGCAACTGAAGTTAGAAGGGTTAGAGATCAAGGTATACATAACTTAGATTATCTGTGGTGAAAGATTTTCCAAAAGTCTTCCCAGAATATTTACCTGGATTACCGCCTCATCATCAGGTTGATTTTTAGATTGACTTAACCCCCAGAGCATCCTTAATTGCACGAGCACCTTACTGATTAGCGCCAAACAAACTACATGAATTATCAACACCACTTTTGGAGTTGTTGGATAAAGGTTTATCCAACCAAGCTTATTTCCATAGAGAGCCCCTATTCTTTTTGTTAAGAAGAAGGATGGCACATTTCATATGCGTATCAACTACAGACAACTTAACTAGGTTACTATCAAGAACCGATATCCTTTGCCTCGCATTGATGATTTTCTTAACCAACTTTAGGTATCAAGTTACTAATCCAATATTGATTTTATGTCAGTTTATCATCAACTGATAGTTTAAGAAGAAGACATCTCGATGACTACTTTCAACACTCGCTATGTTCACTATGAATTCTTGGTCATGTCATTTGGGTGGGCTACTGCACCAGCGGTGTTCATGGATCTTATAAACTATGTGTGCAAACCGTACCTTGATCAATTTTTTATATTTTTATATTGATGACATATTTATTTATTCTATGACCAAGGAGGAGCATTTATGATTAATCTTGTAACTACTTAAAAGGGAACAATTGTACATGAAGTTTTCAAAGTGTGACTTTTGGATTCATGAACAACAATTTCTAGGTCACATTGTTAATGAAAAAGGAATACATGTGGATCCTACTAAGATCGAGTCAATAAAGAGTTGGTCAAATCCTAAGACGCCCAATAAGACGGCAATTTCTTGGCTTGGAAAGATATTATCGATGCTTCATCGAGGGATTTCTAAGATTGCTCAACCTCTCATTGCTTTAACTCATAAGGGAATGGCGTAAAAATGGGTTGAAAGCTAGGAAGCAACCTTCTAGCTGTTGAAGCAGAAACTTTGTAATGCACTGACACTATACAAGGACAGGGTTGTGTTCTAATGCAACGTGATAAGGTGATAGCCTGCATATCATGGTAAATGAAAATGCATGAGAAGAACTATAAGATCCATGATTTGGAATTGGGTGACGTTGTCTTTTCCTTGAAGATCTGGAGACATTACTTGTATGGTATAAGATGTACTATATACACTGATCATAAGAGTCTTCAGCAAATCCTTGAGCAGAAAGAGCTGAACATGAGGCAGCGTTGCTAGTGACGCTGGGCGAAATTACTAAACGATTATGACTGTGCTATCAAATACAACCAGGAAAGGGGAATGTAGTCACTGATGCTTTAACCAGGAAGGAAACTACAAAACCCAGACGAGTACGAGCCTTACAAATGACGATTAGTAAACAATTTCCCGAACAAATCAAGGAAGCTCAGGATAAGGCTTTGAAAGAAAAGAATGTTGAATCTAAATCCCTGTATGGTATGGATAAGACATTTGAGGTGAGATCCGATATAATTCACTATTATTTGGATAGGCGTTGGGTGCCTTTGCATGGAAAGTTAAGGTATTTGGTTTGAGCAAACTCATAAGTCGAGGTACTTTATACATCCTGGTTCAGACAAGATGTATCTTGAACTAAAGGTGCAGCATTGGTAGCCTAATATGAAAGCAGATATGGCTACTTATGTGAGCAAGTGGTTAACTTGCTTTAAGGTGAAGTTGAGTACTAGAAGCCATGTGGATTATTGCACCAACCTGAGATTTTTTTGTGGAAATGGGAACATATCTCTATGGGCTTTATCACTAAGTTGCCTAGAAAACCTAGTGGTTATGACACTATATGGATAATCGTGGATCGGTTAACTAGGTCTGCTCATTTTCAGCTATTAAATCCCTGGATGGGATGGATAAGAAATTTGAGGTGAGAGCCGATGTAAGTCATTATTATTTGGAAACTTAATGGATTTTGTTATGAGCAAACCCATAAGTCGAGGTACTTTATACTACCTGGTTCAGACAAGATGTATCTTGATCTAAATGTGCATCATTGGTGGCCTAATATGAAAGTAGATATGGCTACTTATGTGAGCAAGTAGTTAACTTGCTCTAAGGTGAAAGTTGAGTACTAGAAGCCATCTGGATTATTGCACCAACCTTAGATATTTTTGTAGAAATGGGAATTTATCTCTATGGGCTTTATCACTAAGTTGCCTAGAAAATCAAGCGGTTGTGACACCATATGGATGATCGTGGATCGGTTAACTAAGTTTGCTCATTTTCGGTTATTAAATCCCTGTATGGGATGGATAAGAAATTTGAGGTGAGAGTCGATGTAATTCATTATTATTTGGATAGGCGTTGGGTGCCTTTGCGTGGAAACTTAAGGGATTTGGTTATGAGCAAACCCATAAGTTGAGGTACTTTATACATCCTGATTCAAACAAGATGTATCTTGATCTAAAGGTGCAACATTGGTGGCCTAATATGAAAGCAGATGTGGCTACTTATGTGAGCAAGTGGTTAACTTGCTTTAAGGTGAAAATTGTGTACTAGAAGCCATCTGGATTATTGCACTAACCTGAGATTTTTTTATGGAAATAGTAACACATCTCTAATGACTTTATCACTAAGTTGCCTAGAAAACCTAGCGATTGTGACACTATATGGATGATCGTGGATTGGTTAACTAAGTCTGCTTATTTTCGGCTATTAAAGAAACATATAAAATGGAAAAGTTAACTTGAAGTTACATGAAAGAATTGGTTTCACGACACGGTGTACCAATCTCGATTATCTTGGATCGCAATACACGTTTTACTTTTTGTTTTTAGCAATCATTATAGAAATCCTTGGGTACGGGCTTAGATATGAGCAATACCTACCATCCGTAAGCAGATGGGCAAAGTGAGCATACGATTCAAACCTTGGAAGACATGCTACGAGCTTGTGTGATAGATTTCGGGAATAATTGGGAAGTTCACCTACCTTTGGTGGAGTTTTCCTATAACAATAGTTACCACACTATCATCAAACCAACACCATTTGATGCACTGTATGAGCAAAAGTGTAGATCACTAGTCTGTTAGGCGGAAGTTGGTGATAGTCAATTGCCTGACCCTTAATTAGTTCATGAGACTATTGAAAAGATCATGCAGATACATAACCATATGGAGGTAGCATGAGATTGACAGAAGAGCTACGCTTATAAGTGAAGGAAATCCTTGGATTTTCAAGTCAGGGATTATCTTGCTAAAGGTCTCACCGTGGAAAGGTGTGATTCGATTTGGTAAACGAGGCAAGCTAAACCTGAGGTATGTTGGGTCATTTGGGATTATAGAAAGAATCGTTCCAGTGGCGTACAAATTGAATTTACCTAATTCGTTGAGTGGAGTTCATAATGATTTCTGTGTCTCAAACTTGAAGAAGTTTCTATCTGACAAGATAATGGTTGTACCATTTGAGGAGTACAAGTGGATGAACAACTTTGATTTATCAAAGAATTGGGTGAGGTTATGGATTGTGAGGTTAAGACTCTCAAGTAGAGTAAGATACCCATAGTTAAAGATCACTGGAACTTAAAACATGGGTCAGAATTCATGTGGGAACGTGAGGATCAGATGAAAGCTTAAGTATCCTTATTAGTTCGAGACGAATACAACGGCTGACAAAGTTATTGATAAATTTCCAGACGAAATTTCTTTTAACATGTGAATGAGGTGACATCTCACTTGATTTATTTATGCCATTATAGTAGGCCAGTGATGTAACATAATTTTCGGGATGAAATTCTTTTAACATGGGGACAATGTGACATCCGATAATTTTCCGTTATCAAAACTGCATTAGTTCCATTTAGTCTTGCATACACATGTCGTAATCACACACTAGTTGTCGTTGAACGTTGGTGACTTAACAGATAATAAATATTTGCTTAAGTAATACTATCTTGATTAGTAACTTTGATTACTATCATGTGATTATGTGAATCAAAATGTTTAGTTTGACTTGCATGTTCTTAGTTGGTTTATTAAAGTCTAACATTATGGAATGAAAAAAGATTTAAAAACTTTAAAAAGTGAGTTTTTCAAATTATAAGTAAAACAGGGGATTAAAAGGGGTATTTCTTACCATATATAAATTTAAAAAAACCCTAGCCCCCACACCACCCCCCATTTGGTCAAGAGCTCTACCAAACACCCCTCCTTTTTGATTTCAAGCTCCCAACATCACAACCATTTGATTTTGAGATGCTTTGATCTTTCCAATGTTGTATCAAGCTTAATTCTTGATCATTAATGCATTTAAGGTGAGTTTTCAACTAGTTTTCATTGGTTTTGATCTAAGAACAAACCCTAGTTCAATTATGCATAAAAACATGGATTTGATGTTGATGATGATGTTATTGTGTTAATTCAATACCATTATCGACGGTTCACATGAGTTATGCATAAAATTCATGGTTTTAGTGTCTCACTCATATGTTACTAAAAGTAGAAATTTTAATTCTCAAAAACTTAGGTTTTTGTAATTTCTTGATGTTTCTTCTGTTTTGATGATTACTATGATCTAGTCTAAATGTATGAATGATGAATTAATGATTGGTTTTGATGAAATTTGGGTTGAAGGATATTATGTTCCTGAAGTGGAAACTTTA
The DNA here is from genome assembly GCA_018326465.1 of Flaveria floridana. Classification (NCBI taxonomy): domain Eukaryota; kingdom Viridiplantae; phylum Streptophyta; class Magnoliopsida; order Asterales; family Asteraceae; genus Flaveria; species Flaveria floridana. Next base: position 6,832 of record BJCO01673248.1, on the reverse strand, counting down.
TTAACATGTTTGGTAGAATTTCATGATTTGGGCATGCATATTGTGATAGAACCATATTTGATTGATTGTTAAGATCATTTAATATGTTAGAATGCAATGCTTGGGTTGTGTGGATGCTACTTTTGGAAAATTAGATGTTTAGGTGGTTGTGAAAAAATTGATGGTGTAAATTTATAATGTGATAGCATCATGTTAGCAAATTAGGGTTTATACCATAAAAATGATATTTCATTTATATGGTATGCTTAGATTATTTATCTAGCATGATTCATGATTGGGAATGTGATGATGGACATCATACACGTATATGAATTTGAGGCCCCGATTTAGTAGGATGACAGGGTTTAGGATTTGAAGTAGTAAGTTACTTCACATGGAATGTAGCGTGGGATTAAACTCATTGTGTGATTAGGTATTTGAGATTTATTTCTATTTGTAATGAGCATGTTGATTATTAATTAAGGTTCGACTGTGTTGATAGTATGAAAATCTTGCTAGAACTTTAGGTTTATTATGTGCTATACATGAATGGTTTTATATTGTAATTATGAATAACGGGTTATTAAATTTGATCAAACAAGATTTCACATAACATGTCACCAACGGGTCAAACGGGTCAATGTTTTCCGAATCGCTCAAATCAATGAGTTTAATTGAACGCTTATGGTTTGTTAAATATTTTGATTTGCACATACTTATGTACTCACATATTCTAGGTAACATGTGTAGGTTGTCTATTCTTTCATCATTAGGATTAATTACTTCTGCTTACGCTCAGGTAAGTTCAATGCCCCACTTTTAGTACTCCTTTTGGGGGAAAATCATACCTTTTATAAATGCTTTTATTACTAAATTTCTCTGTTGATTTGACTTCAACAAGGATCAAATATAATTATTGAGTCAATGATTAAGTAGAAGAAATACTAAATCAAAGAACATTAAATGTTGTAAAGATACTCATAAATGCTTGTATATTGATTGGTGAACAAACAAGTTACAATGGGTGCTAGGGTTTTCAAGAATAGTGATTTGACAAACACAGAACCTCGTCACTTAAGTACTAGGTATCTTACAATCAAAAAACTTACTTATGATGGATATTCTATTCTATTTATAGACTGACATAAATCCTGTACAAAAATACTAAGCTACCCTGATAACTATATCAAAATACTAGTCTAAGTACAAAAGTCTTCATAAGCATTTGTGGTTGAACATCCGCATTAACTAATGCGGATGCCTTGGGCTTCATCAGCATTTCTTGATTGTCTTCAGTATTAAGTGTTTAGTCATCAACATTGACAAATGCGGATGAAGAAACACTTGTCGGCATTTCTTGTGTATCCGCATTGGTTAATGCGGAAGAACAAATGCTCATCCGCATTTGTTCTCCCTGTCCTCATTAGTACATGTGGAAGAACAAATACTTGTCAGTATTTGTTCTTTGGTCATCCGCATATACAAATGCGGATAGCCAACATTGACTGGGTCTGAGAATGATATTCTCTGTTGATATGATGTCAACAAGGATCGAATATGATGATTGAGTCAGTAATTAAGTAGCGGAAATACTAAATCAAAGAACATTTAATGCTATAAAGATACTCATAAATGCTTATATATTAATTGATGAACAAACAAGTTACAATGGGTTCTAGGGTTTTTAAGAACAATGAAAAGACAACCATAGAACCTCATAACTTGAGTACTAGGTATCTTTATGAATGAAAAACTTATATATGATGGATATTCTATTCTATTTATAGGCTGACATAAAGCTTATGCAAAAAGACTAAACTACCCTGACAACTATATAGAATACTAGTCTAAGTACAAAATTCTTCAACCGCATTAGTTGTTGAACATCCGCATTAACTAATGCGGATGCCTTGGCTACATCAGCATTTCTTGTTTCTTCTTCAGCAGTAAGTGTTTGGTCATCAGCATTAACAAATGCGGATGAGCAAACACTTATCAACATTTCTTCAGTGCATCTGCATTAACAAATGCGGATGAACAAATACTTTGCAATATTTGTTCTAATTGTCTGCATTTGTTATGCGAAAGAACAAACACTTGCCAGTATTTGTTCCTTGGTCATCCGCATAGACAAATGTGGATAGCCAACACTTATCTTCTTTTCTTCACCCATATTTCTTCTTGGACTTGTAGGAATCTGCCAACAGAACAACCATCACCCATCTCTTGAATAGGCATGTATGATCCTTTCAGGGTCCAACAATACCCCCCTAAGGATTATACAAACTATGTACTTCAAGGGTTTGATGGTGAATGAGGTTGTGAAGATTCTATCAGTTCTTCAGTAGGTGCTTGGACTGGTGATAGTGGAGCTGTACCTGGGTCTGGAAGAGATGGATTTAGGATGGACTTGATCATGTTAGAGAAGTATCTAGCCTTGTTCATCCTGTCTCTACTAAGTACGTGAATAGTCATTTGGCTCATGGTGTGAATTGATTCAATGGGCATCTTCCTTGGAGATATGGGTTCCCACACACCAACAATGGACAACCCATCTCTGTGAATTAGGAGAGTTCCATTTGCATCAGCCTTAAGTTTCACAATACTTCCCAGATTAAGAGGTGTCTTCTTCTTCTTCATCTGTTCTCTCTTATGCCTGATCCGGTCATAAGCCATCTTCAAAATTTTGATACACTTCAGGAAGAAATACATATCTTGATCTCTAAGCTTGTTGGCTATTTCCCTGAAGTGTCTTGAGAACATGTAGTGGATGTAAGACTCCTCAAGTAATCTTACTTCATATCCACTGAATAGGCGGGTTTCAACCCCTTCTTAGCCTCACTACTTCCTTTCAATCACCAACTCATATGTCTTTTCATCATAGTAGACATTTGAGATTGGGATGGAAGTTTGGGTGCCAGCCACCATCTTTCTTTTTAGTGATTCAGTTGGTTTTACATTCACCTCAGGAAATATCAACTCCTTAGTCCTTTTTGTTTTTCTTTTCTTGTCCAGGGGATTTCAAAAAGTTTTATCTTTCCTCAAGCAAACTGCTTTCAGTGAGTCGAAGTTCTTGGTTCTGTTGAAGATCCTTAGAATCTCTTCGAACTCATATCCCCTGTACATAGCTTGATGATTGATCAGCTCAAGTTCAGCTAGTTCTTTAAAATCATGAATCTGTAGGGTCTTCACGAGAGCAGAGTATTCAATGAAGAATTGCACTAACCCTGAGATTCGTTTGATCATGAACATGTTCTAGTCACTATCGTACTTCCAGGCAATGATTTTCACATCAGTCTTTCCCTTTGGAGCCGACACACCCTGAATCATATCTGAAGTGGTTAAACCTTCTTGAAGCTTTAATTGAGAGGGTTCAGTAAACCATTTAGGATTCATGTTGAGAATGGGTGCCAAGACATCATGGTCTTGATTTGTGAGCTAAATGTCTTGAGTTATGAGTCTAGTCTTGGGTCTTCTTCCTACAACCTCCTCTTCCAACTTTTTCAATCTATCTTTCTTTTCATTGATCATCTGGAGGATTGCAGCTCTAAGGGAATTTGTCTTCATGTTTCCTAGTTTTCTCTTTGTATATCCTTGCTTTGAAATATAATCCTTCATTTCGCTATCAGTCATGTTATAGGGATCAGGATATGGAACTTGAGAGGTTTCAGTCTGTCTTATGGTTAGGGTGCTGAATGTGATGAGAGATTTTACTGATTTTCTCTCATGTTCAGTCACATGAGTCGGGTCAAGAAGTTGATTCATCTTTCTCACTTCTTCCACCATTGACTCATCGGTCATCCTAAAAACTTTATCAACATCATAACCGTGATTGATCATAAACATTGCATTGATTATCAAGTCACCACTTTGTGCCTTTTCCACCATTTCCTCAACTGAGGTTTCAACCTTCACAGGACTGTATTTTACCACAGGTTCATCAACCTAGTATCCTCCTTCAATCTCTCATTCTTCCAAGTCAATAGTGTCAATCATCTCTTTTAATTGTGACAGCCTTTTCATGCTCCTTAAGAAATTTAGCTATTGCAGCCAAACTCCTTGGATCCATCTTTTTTCTTTTTCTTTACAGGCTCTTCTTCCTTTACAAACCTTTTTCCTTTAGCCTTCTCAGACAAGTACTTCATTTTTCTTGAGTAGGTATGTACATACGGTCTGGATAAGGATGGCATAGATGTTTCAGCTGTTATTGTACTTGATTTTTCATCTTACTTTTCAGCAGCTTTCTTCCTTTTCTTTTAGCTCTTCACTTAATTTTCTGATGAGCTCTTTTTGCTCTTCAAAAAGGGTGACTGCAAGAACAATCTGCAAACTCAACTCTCTCTCCAAGGGCACTAGAGTTTGAGGAATCACCACTAAGTGTTCTACTGGAGGTCTTGGGTCCCTTACAAACTCCTAAAACTCATTATCAATAGTAAAATCTCTAGTAAAGTAGTTGTTAAGTTTTTTAATGAGATCTCCAAGCTCAAAGTCTTGCTCGGCGGTTTTCCCAGATTGCTCGCTAGAATAGGCAACCATGGGTAGACTTGGCTCTGTCTCTGTTTCTGTTTCTGGTTCTGGTTCATCTTCTCTTTTTTCTTGCTCATCACCTTTTGTTTCTTGATCCTCAGCCAACTCCTCCTTTATCTTGATTAACATCTCCAGTTCTAAGACCCTTTTTAGTAAGGTCTCATTTTGGTTACTGAGATCAATGATTAGATCATATTGGCTTTCAATTAAGCTTTCCTGTTCTTCCATGGTAATAGTCTATATGGTTACACCGTCAACATGCCCACTGATTTCTTCCTTAGCTTGATGGAGGGAAGCTTTGAGATCATCAATTTCATTGTCTTTCTTTGCTTTTTAGCCTCATGTCTCCCTTTTAGATCTTTGATTTCTAATTATTTCTCATCCAGCTCTTGGATTTTGTCTTGAATAATACCAGATTTCCTATTCAATAACTTTTCCATCCTTTGCACTTTCAACAGGAGCTCTGTAATCATTTCATCTTTCTCATCAGGTTGATTGATTCTTGATTCAGCATAGCTTTCAAAAGGCCCTGCTTTTGATTGTACTTGTCTTACATGCATGCTCATAGTATGACCCTCCTCATCCGGAGATGATTCGGAGTCATCTGAAGAGCTGATAGATTACCAGACTCTACAGAATCAGCAGCTATTGGAGAAGAGTGATATGGAGAAAAGTGAGCTGGAGACATGCGTGGAGACTGAATAGGTGATGGAACAAATGCAGAAGCCATTTTAGCTTCTTGAACAGAAGGTCCTAAGTGAAGATCACCACTTATAGTAACATATGGTGACTCAGGCCTTTGTTTCTCCATTTCCTCTATAGCATGCTCATTAACATGTTGTTGATCATGAGCTACTTGTTCTTCTTCTTCTGGAGCTTGCTCATCATAAGCTACATCCTCTTGTTCTTCTTGTTTGTGGATTTGCTCGAACATTTAAGTAAGTAATGGAAAGAAGGTCCCACTATAGAAATTCCTAGGATCCCTCTTCTTTATGTACATGTAGGACTTGGCATTGTAATGAGGAATGTTCATTACAGGTCCTACAGGTGTAAGTTAGGGGAATGCTTCATTGATGAGGCATTGAAGGATTCTAGGGCACATAAGGAACATGTGTCTTCTTCCTTCTTGAATGTTTGAAACCAGACCATTGAATACATAAGCAGACATATTGAATGGTCTGTTGGTGCATAGAGCACAAATAGCTGAAGATGTAGTCATAACAATATCATTCCATCCTGTATTTCTTTTGGACAGACAATGCTGGAATATATGGATCAAAAATCTCCACTGCATATCAACTAACCCCTTGACAGTCTGTTTTTCTTCATATCCTCCTTCATAGCCACTGTTGGCAAAGAAGGTCATGATTTCCTCATCGTCGAGTTCTTGAGGAGTGTTGGCATCATCACCAAACTGTAGACACTGTCTCACAGTTTGTTTAGTGATGGAAAGGGTGTGATCAGTAGAAATTCTTCCAGATAGAGTCTTGACACCATCAATCTCAACAACTTTAGCTATACTCCAAAATGATCTTATAAAGTTCTTACAAACGACTGGTGTCACTAAGATGTAAGGCCCCGTTCTTGGGATGCTTATAGCTGGTCATCATCGCACTTAAAACATATCATTATATAATCTTTACTAAAATCATGTAGCGGAAACTTTTAAAATAAACTTTTCATTTCCTTTCACAAAACAATTTTTCAAAGTAATACATCGTTCATTACAAAATATCGCTCGCTCGTATTACAACCCAAAAGCGTTAAATAAGGAATGCCATCCAAAAAGAGCTGAGTAGCCGCCTCATGCCATCCTCAACAACATTACCTGCCAACTGGAAACACATAAAAAGTCAGCGTTGCTGAGTGAGTTCTAGATTTAAAGTAAAACATACTTTACTTTCGATTAAAACCGTATTTTACATTCTTACGCGATCAAGCATCATACGTACACATAGATAATATCATTATTATCTTCATCATTCGTTCATTAACTTTCGTTCATTCAACATACATCATTACCATTAACATTTGTTACTTTCATTCACATTCATTCATAAATTCTTACTTTCATTCGTACGTTCATTACTTTCGATGACATGTACAATACCCCGAACATTGTGCACGAAGCTGGTTACTGGGCCTGGGGTCTTTCATAGACCTCGAACATTATGCATGAAGCTGACTCCAGTACCTAGGGGAAGTACATTCACCACTTATCTTTTCTCTTTCATTCCGGATCAATGCCATGTGCTATACCCCGAACATTGTGCACGAAGCTGGTTACTAGGCCTGAGGTCTTTCATAGAGCTCGAACATTGTGCAC
>BJCO01673247.1:0-13300 GCA_018326465.1 Flaveria floridana | reverse complement strand
AACAATTTAATTAAAGTACACTCATATGTTATTAGTGTTATTTAAACCCTTTTAAATAACAAGAATAACAATAAACTCATCAACAAAATATCCTTATAATTTGTTCCATCTTATGTGCAATTTATTTAGAAAACCCATTTTCTAAATTTGGTGTAAATATTTAATTGCATGATCATATCATCAATTAAATATTAATTGGTGTTTGCTAAGCTTGTTATTGGGTATAACCCGACTTGGATCATAACGTACTAACCGCATCAATATTCTACGTGTCTTGGGCACATAGAATCCTACACTATATACATGACACATTTCATATGTCTAACTGGAAAAGGTGCTTAGCAGACAAAACCTTGGAATTACCACTAAAGGAAGCTAGAATTAATAACAAACTGAACTTTATGAAAGAACCTATCGAGATTACTGACCGGTTAGTCAAGAAGTTACGACGAAGCCGTATACCAAAGGTCAAAGTAAGGCGGACCTCTAGGCGAGGACCTGAATTCACTTAGGAAGATGAGATGAGAAAGAAGTATCCGCACCTCTTTAAGCCCGCCAATTCATAAATTAATTGAAGCTAAATTTCGGGACGAAGTTTTCCAAACGGTGGGAGAACGTAACAACTAACCCCTAGGTCCTAACTTTAAACCCTAATTTAATCTAGCATTATTTTATATTATTATTATTATTATTATTATTATTATTAGTATTAGTATTATTATTATTATTATTATTATTATTATTATTATTATTATTATTTCCTTTCTTCATGTTAATTATTACCTACTTTATTGCCTTAGAAATTTTCCCCTAAGACTAGATTTATTATAGAAACTATTAAGTGAATCTGAAAAATATTAATTATACACTAATCTTAGAACATTAAAATAAAAACATATTAACTATGTGTGTACATACACACACATTCATGGCTCAAAATACATACATATATATAACACACTTAAAATCTTATAAAATTAGAAAGTACCACCTTAAATGCTACACTACACAAAAAATTTACACTACATAATAATTTATAAAAAAACTAAATAAAAAAATACACCCAATTATATTTGGCACGCCCTCCTCTCCACCACTCCGCACTCTCCCTTGAAACCCACAAACACCACCACTACACTCCACCCTCTCTTCTCCCCATACATGCAAACTCAATTCCACCTTCAATCACTCTCTCCCTATTTCTCTTGGATTCTCCTAGCAAAACACACACACAACTGCGATTTTTCCTTCATTCTAACAAGATTTTCAAAGAACATCACTACTCCACCACCGGCCAAGTGCAAAACGTGCAAGAAGGTAGCATTTGGTGAGCTTTTATGCAAGAATCTTGCAAGAACAAGGAGCTCCAGCCCTATTTCATGAACTGTCAGCTCATCTAGGCTTATAACCTTCTCAAAAACATGGAACATCCAAAGTGTAAGCACCATTTACCCGAATGAAGCTAAATCTTGAGTTTTTCATCTTTATTCTACTAAAAATCTCACTTTTCTTGTTCCAACAGAAAATTGCTGCTATTCTCATTCTTGTGGGAATCATAACTTCATTCAAGGTATATTCTAAGGGAAATCCGTGAATCTAGGGTTCGTGCATAAGGTTTCACCTTGAAAACCCTCTTTTTATGTGTTTTAGCACCATCTATCCACTTGTTTTGAAAACCCTCCAAACCAAAGTTAAAAACCTTCTTAAAAATTGTTTACGAACACTATAATAATCTGATTTAAAACTTACAAAAATATTTGGAGACATTTGTGCACATCTTTGATGATTACACATGTGTAAATTATGTAAAACGCCCATTAAAAGCAACATCTAAGCCTTACATGTATAATCCATGTACTAATGCTCATTCCAGTATATTAGTGATGTTAAAAGTTTGTAAGATGGTGATGATGGCTGAAAATGTAAAAGGAATGGTATAGTAGACAAAACAAGCTTGTTTGGGGACCCGAAAAGTGGTAAAATTCTCAAAAATAGTAAAAAATTAAAGCATTACATGTTTAAAAGTTCCAAGCCCTAAAATAAGTTATTTGGTGATGAAATTCGGATTTTATGATTTATTAGGTTAAAATATGATTTTTATGGATTTATTTAACTAAAATAGGCCTAAACCGGGAGATTTTTGGATAAAATCTTAAAAATAAAATGAGAAGCCTAAAAAAGTAAAGATAACATTATTTCAATAATTTAGAAACTTTACATGAAGATTTAGTGAAAAGTTGGATGAAAACATATTTGCTTGCTCGGTTCCAGGTAAAAACAAGTCTTAAAAGGGTTATTCAAAACAAACGAAGCTTTTTGATCATAATAGCTCAAAACCACCTTTTAAAAAGATTATAGAGCATATTATAAGTCCTTAGAATAATATTTAAAGTCTAGGGGTTAAAATTTAAAAGATTTAAAACTAGATGTTAAAATTGTCGGTTTTACCGTAACCGGTAACTAAAAATTTTTGTTTTAAACATCACCAATTAAATTCTGAAAATTTTGAGTTTAAACAGGCCTAAATAAGTTATAAAAACCTTAAAAATTAATAAGGGTCATATTGGGTCAAGAATTGCATAGAAAGCAAACTTTAGGGTAGAAATTGTAAATTTTAAAACTTGAGAGACCAAGTTGTTAAATCCATGAAATTGACTAAAATTTAAGTTAACATATGACCAAAAACTCTTAATAAACTTATTTCATATTAACAAATTCATAAGAAACATATAACTTATCATTCATGTGTTGAAAACCTTAACTTTCCTAAAATGAAAACTTTTTGACGTGAATGTTAACGAATCAAGGCTAGTTGAATTTTAACCATATAAAACACCTAGTTACACTTGTAATGACCCTAGAAAATATAGCTTACTACTTGAATCTTGATGCTAGGGTGCTAGAATTGAATCGTTTGTCTGTGCGCGAAGATCTGTTGCTTAACCCTAAGGTGAGTTTTAGTGATCCCTTTTTATTACTATTTTGGGATGGAACATGCTCTTTTTGAACTGAATCTATTATCATACTGTTATGAGATGCTTTTATGTTGTGGTATTTGTTATGAGCTTCTATATTTTATGTTACAATCATTAATTCTTTTGGGTATCCCCCATACAAAGTGCCTTCCGTCATAACCCAATTGACATTTTAGGAGGGGTACCACACTGAGATCCTGCAGGGTCATTTGTGTCATGTGACAGGTTTTTATAAGATGTTAAGGTGAATCATCCGGCAGGTATGGTGCACTGTTTGAGGCTCAGTTCTCCCTATGGCTTAACCGGAATAAACACAAGTTTAGAAGAAGCTAGTCGGGACTGCGCGTAGGGTTGATTATGACTCCACAATAGTGATACTTATGATTTTAAAGTTAACTTATGGATTTAAATAGTCCTTTTGTTTTTAAACTTTAAGGACTTTAACTCACCAAATTTTTAGTTGATACAAAATCTTTTTGAGCATGTTTCAGGTAATCCTTGATGGAAGCTTGATAGATTGGAGAACCTTTATGGATGACTTAATTCTGTGGCCACCACATGGCATTACTTAGTTTGAAATTATTTTTAGACAACTTAATTTGATATTTGTTAAACTTCGAGATGTATTTTGTACTGAATTGTTGATGTTGTGACCCGGGCTCGACTCTTAAAGCCCGGCTTTATTAATTAAATGTAATGTCATGTGATTTCTCTCTTTGTGTGCTCTTATGATGGCTTGTTTTCGTTTCCATGTACATTGCAAGTCTGTGACGTCCCACCCTCTTTAGGCCCTGGGTATGACAGATTGGTATCAGAGCCACAGGTTGTATTGAAGTCGAGGATATCTTAGTAGACCCTAGGCTACAACCCTGATACCGTAGGATTGTCCTTGCTTTGGGATGTGTTGGAGTAAGCGGGTTGGGTAAATTGATGATTACACTTGATCAACGTAATCATAAAAACCTAAATAAGGCAGTGGACTTGTAACGCCATGAAATTTCAAGAAAAGAATGGCAGAAAAGTTTTCGCGTGAAAGGAAGGATCTCGCGCAAAAGGTAATTCTTGCGTGTAGAGAACTTCTCACGTGACAGGTCTGTGAAAAGTAGGTCTGGGTATAAATAGCCACGAACACCCATGCCTAACCCTATTTTATGCGAAAAGTGTTGCTGTTAGAGAGAGAAAATGACTGCGTATGAGAGAAGGTGAAGAAATGAAGTGTTAAGGTATGTAACTCGTGTAGTAACCCGTGTTATGTACTAAGGAACGATTATTGATGAATATAACCCGTGGTTATGCAGTTTTTCATTCGATAAAGGCTTCGGGAAGGTCGTGCTTGTGCTAAAACTTCACAAGGTGAGTTTCTAGTCCTATTTTTACACAGGTTTTCATGTTTTTAGGCTATTATGCATACTATGATATTTGAAAATGCTTGTTTACACTTGGTGATGATGATGTTCATGAGGTTAGGCATATTAGACAGCCCTTAGACGTCGTAAGTTATGCCTGGGCGGAAACCCCGTAGTTTTCATGCGAGCAGTTAGGTTGTCCTTTATAAGATTTGAATCTGCGAAGTTCTCGCGTGAAAGGTATAGTTCTCGCGCGATAGGAAATTCTCTTGCGATAGTATGTTTTTGCTCGATATTTAGTTTTCGTGCGACTGATATGATGTGATGTGCAGGTTTGAATATGCTGAAGTTCTCGCACGAGAGGTTAGTTTTCGCGCGAGAATGATGTTGATGTATGCCTATATTTTCGCATAACCTGCTGTGATGTTTGTGACGTTTGGGATGTGTTATCTTTTCACGATGTAATAGTTTTCAAAACTATGTATTTTATGATGTAACTTTACTTGATACGTACATATGAATAAGTAAAGTACTATGTAATGAAAGTGAAAGATAACGATGATGAAAACGGGAAAGTAATGAACGATGAAAGTCTTGCAAGCAAATGATGGAGGTTCACAACTCAATGAGGTAGTTATCTGCTCAACTATACGCGGTTTAGCTAACCCATGGAAATGCGCATAGGGGTCTTGTCTTTGTGACTGACCAAGATGTGATGGGGTCCTTGCTGCGTACCCCGGTACTGTGTCAACTTTCGAGCATGACATGGCGGTTTATTTATAAACCTTAGCACAGTATCATCCCTTGGGCATGACGTAGGGGTATTGCATATGGAAGAATCTGTATTAAGATGAATGATGATTAACGAATGACGTTAATGAATGAAAGTACGAAATGTACGATCATGAATGATGACGAACAATGATGAAAACATAATAAATAATTATTATAAAGATGTATGTATGATGTATAATCACATGCGAATGCAAAGGAAGTATTTTTAACGAAGTAAAGTATCTAATTTATAAATTAGAACTCACTAAGTATAGCTGACTTTTGTATACATAATAGTTGGTAGGTGATTATTGATGTTAAGGAGGGGCAGGCATGGATGCGTAAGCTACTGGGAAAGATTTCAAGACTGGCATCCAAATTTTTGAGATTGATATCGTGTTAATACATTTTTTGAGATGTACACCTAACAATATGATGAATTGACACTAATTTTATTATTAATGAAAAGTTTAAATTCCGTTGCAAATGTCATGTTTTAAATGTTTTATGCGATGAATGACCAACCGTACGCGTCCCGGGGGCGGGGCCTTACACAACTCAAATGGCAGAGTCTAATCGGGAGCTACCATTATGGGAGCGTTTATCAGTTTTTTTCTTTTAAAAAGTTGAATGCATTTAAGCATTCCTCATTGAAAACAAACAGAACATCTTTTTCAAGAAGTTGTGTCATAGGCCTTGCAATTTTCAAAATACCCTCAATGAAACGTATATAAAATCCCGCATGACCTGCAAAGCTTCATATTGCTTTTATAGAAGTAGGGTGGTGGTAATTTTAAAATAGTCTCAACCTTTGCCTTGTCTACTTCTAAACCAACATTTGAATTTCATGCCCCAACACAATGCTTTCTTTTACCATAATATGGAATTTCTCCCAATTTAATACCAAGTTGGACTCTTCACATCTAGCAAGCACTTTTTCAAATTGCTTAAACAATGATCAAAAGAGCATCCAAAAACAAAGAAGTCATCCATGAACACTTCCATGGAGTCTTCGATCATATGATGAAATATGGCCACCATACTCGTTTGAAACATGGCTGGAGCAGTACCAGTCCAAATGGCATTCATCGATAAGCAAATGTGCCATAAGGACATGTGAATATGGTCTTCTCCTGATCGTCAGGTGCTATCGGGATTTGAAAGTAACCTGAATAACCATCACGAAAGCAATAAAACATATTCACAGATAACCTTTCTTACATTTGATAAATAAAACAAAGAGAGAAATGGTCCTTTCTCGTCGCATCATTAAGTTTTCAGTAATGAATGCAAACCCTCCAACCCGGGATGGTTCTTGTAGGTATTAATTCATTCTTTTCATTGGTCACCACCGTCATACCTCCTTTCTTTGGTACCACTTGTACCAGACTAACCCATGCGGAATCTGAGATTGGGTAAATCAAACCCTCATCAAGTAGTTTGATTACTTCCTTTTTAACCACTTCTTGCATATTTGGATTGAGGCAACGTTGATGTTGAACAACTGGCTTGTAATCATCTTCCATTAAAATTTTATACGTACAAAAGGATGGATTGATCTGTTTTATATCCATAATCTTCCAAGCCATAGCTTTCTTGTGCATCTTTAAGACGTCTAAAAGTTTGACTTTTTCATCACCTGTTAAACCAGAAGTAATAGTAACAGATAATTTGGAATCATCATCAAGATAAGTATATTCAAGATAAGCGGGTAGCTCCTTGAGTTCTAATGATGGTGGTTCTTTAATTGATAACTTTGCTTTTGATTGCTTCTATCTATCAACCACTTCAAGAACTTTATGAACTTCTGAATCAGAGGATGGTTTATCCGCTAACGTACGAGTCAGCTCGCCACAAATCTGGTTAGCTTGATCAGCATCAAGCTCTTCATCATCAAAAAATTGTGTGTCCCGAATATCCTGTTCAAACATTTCCTGCACACAATGATCCACATGGCAATCAATAGTATGAACAAATAAAGTGTATCATTATGGATTTGAGAATGTTGCATGGAATCTTTTATCTTAAAAAGCACCTCTTTTTCATCCACGCAAAGCGCCAATTTACCTTCAAACATATCTACTAAGGCTCTAGATGTAGCTAAGAAGGGGCAGCCAAGAATGAGAGGTATGTTCTTGTCTTCATCCATATCAAGGATTACAAAATCCACAGGAAACTCGAACTTACCAATTCTCACCAACGTATTCTCAACTATACCTCTCGGGTATTTCACCGAGTGATCGACAAGTTGAATGCTCATATGTGTCGGTTGTGGTTCCCTTAGGTCTAGCCTTTTAAACATGGAATATCGCATCAAGTTGATGCTAGCACCTAGGTCAGCTAGAGCGTTATTCATAGTCAAACTACCAATCAAGCAAGGAAGTGTGAAACTTCCCGGGTCTTTCATTTTCTATGGTAGCTTATTTTGAAGCACCGCCAAGCATTCATCATTTAGAACCACATGTGAAAGTTCCTTAAGCTTCTGTTTATTTGTTAGAAGATCTTTGAGAAATTTGGCATACTTGGGCGTTTGTGACAAAGCTTCTGGCATACTTGGGCGTTTGTGACAAGCTTCAACAAACGATAAGTTTATATGTAATTGTTTAAATAGGTCAAGAAATTTACCGTATTGTTGGTCCATCTTTTCTTTCTTCAAACGCCCCGAGCATGGAATTATGGGCTTGTACACTTTCAATGGTTCATTGACTTGTGTTGTACTTTCTGGGCCTTGCCTAGTGTTTGGCACCTCGTCTTGCACCTCAACTTCTACATCGTCAACCACCGGCTTAGATGTGGAAGTTGTCTCAATCTCTTTAGTGGTTTTACCACTCCTTAAAGTAATTGCTTTACAATCTCCCCGTGGATTTGCTTCGGTTTTACTTGGGAGTTTACCCTTCTCCGTCTCGGCTAGCAAACTAGCCATTTGAGCCATCTGGTTGTCAATATCCGAATTGTCGAACCTTGACTTCTTAATTCATCCTAAAATTGTTGTTGTCAAATTTCGGCTTGATCATGACGAGCTTTAGATTTTTGATGACGGGATTTGGCAGTGGACAAGAATTGTGCCATCATCTCTTCCAAATTTGATCTTTTCTCGGGTTGTGAACCACTACTTGAACTTTGATTTTTGTATTGATTTTTTTCTTGAGGTCAAGGGTGATCTTGATGTTATGGTTGGAATGATTGTTGGTTTTGTTGGAATAGTGGTCTTTGTTGAAAACCAGGAGGTTGGTTTCTTCCACTTGCCTTCCAACTAAAATTGGGATGATTCTTCCAACCTGGGTTATAAGTGTTATCGTAAGGAATGTTTTGAGGTCGATATTGGTTACTCATGAAATCCACTTGTTCATTCACATTGTAAACAACTCCATGTTGATAATCGGAGTTCATATGCGTACCACCACACAAGTGATAACTTGTTTGCACTGGGTTCAATTGCATTTGATCAATTCTTTTAGCCATTGTTTCCATTTGTGCAGCTAGAGATGTGTAGTCATCTACATGGTGAACCCCTTGTCTTGATGGTCTACTTCATGAAGATGGCCCTTCATAAGTGTTTATTGCCAATTGTTCAAGTATGGCATACTCCTCCATAGGAGTTTTCATGGCTAATGACCCTCCAGCTATAACATCGACTATTTGGCGATCTTGTGGATACAACCCATTGTAAAAGGTAGTAACTTGCATCCATTTATCCAACCCGTGATATGGACATCTTCTCTTCATCTCCTTATATTGTTCCCAAGCTTCATAAAGTGATTCCCCTTTATCCTGCATACAAGAAGTGATATTATTCCTCAATCTTGTAGTTTTAGATGGTGGAAAAGATCTAAATAAATATTTTGAGCAAGATCCTCCCAAGTAGTTATAGAACTAGCAGAAGTGAATTTAACCAAGCCTTTGCTTGATCATGAAGGGAGAATGGGAAAAGCCTAAGCTTGCTTGCATCATCGGACAACATATTTGTGTTGAATATCACAAATTTGCAAAACATTTGCTATATGAGCATTCAAGTCCTCATCCGATAAACCATGGGAACATTGTTTTGAATCATTTGAAGCATTTCTGTTCAAATTTCAAAGTTATTGGCTTCAACAGCCGGTCTAACAATGCTCGATGCCAAACCATCCAATGATGGTCTTGCATAATCATAGATGGTTCTCTACTTATTGTTTCGATTCCCCATGTCTTTCGAGTTTGTGTCCTCGGAATTGTCTTCTTCTTTGGTGTGGGTTTCCTCGGTAATTTGTACACGAGTACCTTCACTATCAATTTCCCTATCTATTTATAGAGATTTGGCCCTTATGTTTCTTTTCTTATGTAATTTCTCTAGGTTTGAATAGGATTCAATCAATCAGGTCCTCGACAGGTGAATGAACTCAAGAATGAACTCAGAACCCTAGAAACAGATAAAATCGCAAAAATCAAACTCAAGCTAAGGATTGATAGACATTTTCAAGTGCAATGAAACTTATGATTATGAAAATTAACAATGAACAATTGGTTTTCAAAACCCTAGGTTCATCACATGAAAAGAGGAACAATAAACTGGTAAATGTTGACTTCAAAACCTAGTTTTCAGTGATAAAAGATAGTCAAAATTGAAAAGATGATCAAAAACAAAGATAAAACTCAACAAAATTGATCATTCATTACAACTCAAGTTAGGTCAAATTTCTATGAAACAGTACTTGTGATTTTTCAATTTTTACCAAAATAAAGTCAATATAGAAAAATCAACTTGAACTTATCTGTGTAATTGGATGAATATGAGTCAATTACTAATTCATATATCTTTAATGCAGAGGTCAATGGCTAATCTCATGTGGAGCAAACTCCACAATGTTAGTGGATTTCTTGACCCTGATGTCCCTGAAGCAGAAGGACTCAAAGACAGGATCAAATTCTTATCTACCACTAGAGTTGCTCATTCCATTACAGTAAGACCTGTTATATATGAGAACTTCATAAGATCATTCTGGAGTAGTGCTGAAGTAACAGAGATTGATGGTGTCAAAACTTTATCGGGGAGAATCACTGATGATCAGACCCTTTCCTTCATTGAACAAACTGTGAGACAGTGTCTATAGTTTGGTGATGATGCTAATACTCCTCAGGAACTTGAAGATGAGGAGATCGTGACCTTCTTTACCAACATTGGGTATGAAGGAGGATATGAAGGAAAGAAGATTATAAAAGGGTTGTGGATCTATAATGGAGGTTTTTGATACACATATTCCAACACTATCTATCCAAAAGAAAGACAGACTGGAATGACATCCCTGTCACTACTTCATCTGATATCTGTGCTCTATGAACAAAAAGGCCATTCAACATGTCATTCTATGTATTTAATGGCCTGGTTTGTAACATTCAAGAAGGAAGGAGACACATGTTTCTTATATACCCAAGGTTCTTGAAGTGCTTCATTAATGAAGCCTTTCCTCAATTGACACCTGTAGGACCTATGATGGATGTTCCCCATTACAATACTAAGTCCTATAAGTACATCAAGAAAAGAGATCCTAGGAACTAAAATAGTGGGACCTTCTTTCCTTTGCTTCCTTGAATGTTACAGCAGATTAACTAAGAAGAAGCTATAGATGAACAAGAAGATGTAGATCCAGGTGATGAAGAAGAAGAACAAGCTGCTCCTGATCAACAACATGTTGATGATCATACTGAAGAAGCTCAAGAAGAAAAAGGACAGTGTCACCACAGGTTGATGTAGGTGGTGATCTTCACACTTGGACTTCTGTTCAAGAAGCTGATCTTGAATAACCTTTTAGACCATCTCCAATTCATTCTCCTCCTATGTCTCCAGCTCACTTTTCTCCATTCCACTCTCCTCCAACTGTTGTAGAACCTGTTGAGTCTGGTGAAGCTACCAGCTCTTTAGATGAATCCAAGTCATCTCCGGATGAGGAGGATCATACTATCAGAATGCCTATTAGACAAGCTCAACCTGAAGCAGGTCCTTCTAAAAGTTATGATAAATCAGGAATTAACCGGCCTGATGAAAAGGATGAGATGATCTCAGAACTTTTGGAAAAAGTCGCTAAAATGGAGAAGTTGCTTGACAGAAGATCTAGCATCATTCAAGATAGACTTCTAGAGTTAGAGGAAAAACAGAAATCAAGGATCTAAAAAAGAAACATGAGTCTGAAAAGGATGAAAAAGACAAATAACTAGACAAACTCAAGGCTACGCTCAAACAAGCTACAGATGAAATTAGT
The DNA here is from genome assembly GCA_018326465.1 of Flaveria floridana. Classification (NCBI taxonomy): domain Eukaryota; kingdom Viridiplantae; phylum Streptophyta; class Magnoliopsida; order Asterales; family Asteraceae; genus Flaveria; species Flaveria floridana. Next base: position 1,969 of record BJCO01673247.1, on the reverse strand, counting down.
GGGCGTGCTGATACTGTAAACATACAGACACTTGCCATGGAAGGACAAGAGAACTTGATTGAAGTTCAGTCTGATATCAATGCTGATCTTAACATACAAATTGAGACTTTAACAAAAAGTCTCAGAGTTGGAAATGTTAATAAAGAACAAAGAAGAGTTAGCCAAGGAACAAGAAATCAAAGATGATGAACATGAAAAGGAGAAGGAATCAAATCTAGCTATGGTTGTGTACTCAAGTGAATAATTTGAAGAAGCAAATGAGTAAGATTCTAAATTTAGAAACTTGATCAAAGAACTTGATAGCTACCTATGTGACTGAGTATGAAAGAAAAACAGTCATGTCTTCAGTCACATTCACTGCTCCTCCTACCCAACTGTCTGAAGCTCCTCAAGCTCATTATCCTAATCCCTATAACATGACTAATAGGGAAATGAAGGATTATCTATCCAAATAGGGATACACCAAAAGAAAACTAGGTAACATGAAGACTAACTCTCTTAGAGCCGCAACACTCCAAATGATCAATGAAAAGAAAGAAAGGATGAAGAAGTTAGAAAAGGAGATTGTGAGGAGAAAACCCAGACCAAGAGTTTCTACTCAAGATATCCAGCTCACTTCCAAAGACCATGATGTCTTGGCACCCATACTCAACAAGAATCCTGAGTGGTTTATTGAACCTTCTCAATTGAAACTACAAGAGGGGTTAACCACATCAGAAATGATTCAGGGTGTGTCTGCTCCAGAGGGAAAGGTAGATGTCAAAATCATTGCTTGGATGTATGATAGTGACTGGAACATGTTCACGGTCAAAAAGATCTCAGGGCTGGTTCAATTCTTGACAGAGTATGATAGGATCAATTAGAGCAATCTGTAACAATTATATGAACAATTCAAAGCAAAATACAAGCAATTGTAATCAAATCAAGCAAAATCAACAAAATTCAGATTTCATTGACAGCAAAAGACGATTACAAGGAATAGAGAGCAGTTCTCATAAAAACATACAAAAACTTACAATCTATAATACGTCTATGCTATTTATACTAGAAACTAAGGAACTAAAATTTACACATAAAGTCCCTATACTAGTATAAACTACAAAACTAGACACTAAAGACTAAATGTTAATCTTTTAAGGGACCTAACAATACTCCCCCTAAGATTTACATTGTCTTCAGTCTTCAGAAATCTTCTGTCTTCATATTTTTTTCTTTATTTCTTCTCTTCAATTAGCATCCTTTTCATCTTTTGTTTCTTGTTCTTCTCTCTTTGTTCTTCTTTTATCTTCAATCTGCAAAGAAATCCTTAGGCTCTTCTTTTACTTTAAACATTGGCTTCTGCTTGTACATGTCGATTTCCCTCAATGCATTCTCAATCGCTGACTTGAATTCACCAGCAAGCATGGCTTGTTCTGGTTTTGATTCATTAGTTTTGATTTACAACACCTTCATCCTTTCCAATGTATCCTTAGAGAGACATGCTATATCAACATTAGCATATAACTCTAGAGGATGTTTACTTTCTTTGTAGTAAACTTCTAGAACTCCTTTCCTTGATATTCTCATGAACTCAATTTCTTTTATATCTCTTTTTACTATGTTGGCATATGCAAGAGCCTTTCTCAACGAAATTCGCTCCATTGTAGCATTCATTACATTAATGATTGAGATAAAGTATTTCTTATCTTGTTCTGCAATTTCAGGAATCACCTTTTCAAACTTTTGTACAGACAAGAATGAAATATAACTCGGGTGTAAAAGTTTTAGCTCAAAAGTATCAAACAATGAAATCATGTCCTCATCCCAGTTTGTGAGATTTCGGACCAACTTCGACTCAAAAGTTGAGGTGTTAGAGAACCATCTCAAAACTGGTTTCGACTTTTGATTTCCTTCAATGACCTTCAATCCCGGTGAAGTTACTTTTTCGAAATACTTATCAGAAAATTCAATCATAAAGTGTTCTTCTTCT
>BJCO01673245.1:0-14644 GCA_018326465.1 Flaveria floridana | reverse complement strand
TTGATACACTGTATTCGATTGTTTATAGTATTCATTATTATTCTTTTGTAATCATTACATTATAGTTAATGAAATACGTTTGAATAATTATTGATTTCGCATTTATTGTGTTTCTGTGGTTGTGTTCATAATTAATCATCCAAACAATTAAACGTCAATTAATGATAATTCCGCGATCATTAAATTGATTTATTTTAATACTGATAATTCCTGAATTGCGATCCTTGGATTCACACAGTTGTTCATAATAACCAGAAAGATCATCTGGTAAGCTTCTGCAGTCAACAACTCTAGGGGTGAAAAAGCTTTGTTGTGGTTGAGATTGAGATTGTTGATTTGATTGAGATAGTTAAGGCTCAGGTAAGGTGGGTGGTTGTTGAGCTGTGGGTACTTGAACCTGATTAGACTGAGGCATGTAAAAAACAGGGGTAAGGATATGGCATAGGACCTTGAGGGACAAAATATGCAGGAGATGATTGAGCTTGTGAAGGATGACCAGAACTGGTGGAATGTTGCCCTTTGTTTTATGAGCTATTGCTTGGGAATGTGATAAAGGGTGCAGATGAGTTAGATCCACATGATCTACACTCTCTTGCAAAGTGTCCAAGTCTATGACACTTGTGACACCTCAAGCTTATTTACGTTTTTATATATATATTGCTGGTCAAAACTAAATCAAAGGTCAAAATTGAAAAACAAAAGTCAAAATTTAAACACAAAACTAATAAAAATGTAAATAAAAGTCAAAATTAAAAAAAATCAAACTTTTTAAGTTTAAGTCGGTCAGGGACTTTTAAAATGCAAAATACTGATTGTTTTCTTATTTTCACCCAAATTCAACTTTCAAAGCTCTCGAACACTCCCAAATTTCTCTGCTCTCACAATCTCTTGAACTTGGTTCGAAGATGATGATGGTTGCGATTTTGCAGGAGGTGTTCGAACGGAAGATGATTTGATGAAGATGATGATAGTTGATGGTGGTTGTCGGTTGTTTGTTCTTCGACAGAGGATGAATTGGGTTAAGGTTGCGATGGTGATTGGTGGTCGATGTGTGTTGACACCAACGACGTGAATTGTCCGCTGTGGACAGTGTAATCGTCCGCTGTGTGTTCAGTTGCCCGTCCTCTGTGGTGAGGTGTGTGTGTCCACTATGGACACAATTTATCATCCGTTGTGGACTCTTCAGATTGCTTGCTATCCGCTGTGGGATGCTGATATGAATCCGCTGTGGATTCAAATATTCATCTATTATCTCATCCCGCTACGGAAAAGATTAATTCATCCGTTGTGGCTTTGGTAAACAGTCCGCTGTGCAGCTTGCTAAACCTTCGTTACTCGTCCGCTATGGACTTTTGCTACTTCATCCGCTGTGGACCTTAGTTTTGCTGGGAACTGATTTAGGTCGTCCGCTGTGAAACTAGTGTTCTTGTCCGATGTGAATGTGTTAATAGTACACAATGAATGTGAATTTTTAGCATCTTGTATGTTGGTGTCCTTGATTATGAATAGGTGTTGATTATGTATGTTGGTTCTGAATGGGATTTAAGTCGACCACCTTGAAACAAAGTGTAAGTGTAAGGAACTTAACACATCCGCTGTAGATAATTGTTCAACAGCTGTGAATTAGTTTGTTCATCAGCTGTGAATTAGTTTGTTCATCAGCTGTGAATTAGTTTGTTCATCAGCTGTGAACACTTAGAAAAATTTTTGTTTGTCAGCTGTGGAAGGTTTGTTCATCAACTGTGGAATTATCTTATCAGCTGTGGAATTAAATCATCAGCTATGCACTTAGAACACTTAGTCAAAAATCAAGTGTAATTTGTATATTGTGTATTCTTTGTAAAATTTGATTATGAATGGATTTCACTTGCAAATTTACATATTGATGTTTGAATGTTTGCTGGAATGATTTTAAATCATTGTATGATGAACAAATGAATCAAAATCAGACTTAAATCATAGATTAGGCTGATTTTGGATTTCAAAACAATGACTCTGAAAAAGTAAAACTTCATGTTCTTGAATGAACCAACTTTTGATTCTTGGGTTTCTGATGGAATTGGTTAAAATCAATGGTTATAATAGCTGTAGATAAGTGATTCTAAGCTAAAACAACAATCAATTTCATATAATCATCACATAAACTCGGATTTAGATGATAAACACATGAAGAACACCAAGAACAAAAACCCAGATCTGAAAATCAAAGTTCAAAATGTATGATTTGGATGTTATGAATGACAAATGAACCTTAGATTTGATGTTTCTAAGCTAAAATCACTATCAATTTCAGCTAAACAACATCAGATTCGTGATTTTGATGAATTTTCCTCAAGAACACAAAATTTTCAAAAAACTTCAAATTCGAGTGTTGTGGTTATCCAAATGATATGAAACTTTGCGGATGTGTTAGTTATCACAAACTAAAGCTATTAGAAGCTTAAATTTGATCAAACAACATCAAAATCAAAATTTCACGTTCATGAGCATTTGAAGACTTGAAGAACAAGTTTGCTTAAATCTTCCAATTGATGGCTCAAATGAACTTCAATGGATGTGAAAACTTGCAGATCTTCACGAAATAACACATCTAAGCTAATGGTAGCTTTGATTTCATCAAAAACAACAACAATTTGGAGGTCAAACTTGTGGTTCAAATTCTTTAGAAAAATTTGAAGAACAAGGAGCCAAGGCTCTGCTACCAACTGTTGAAAATCGATTCGCACTGATATGGATCGAATATTGCAATCGTATTGTTCCCATTTATCAGATCTGTGATGCGGAATCTCACAGATCTTTTGATGATTTCATGATGATCTATATGCAAGAGATGCACATGTATGATGATGAATGAATGATGAACAATCAAGAACACAAATTTAGAAATATTTCATTCATTCATGTGTTTGATATAAGAGGATTACAAGGGAGTTTGTGAGAAAATTATCTCACACAGACTCAACCATGAAATCTCTCAAAATTAGAGGAATTCAAAGGAGTGTGCAAGAACACTTTCTCACACACACTCAACCTCGAATTCTCTCAATGTTAGAGATTACACCTTTTACGTGTGTTTTTACTCTCTACCACTCTATATTCTCACTTATCTCATCTATAGAGTATTAATGACTATACTTAGTCATTAAACTCTTTACAATAATAAAAAAATATTACATTTAAGCACAAAATGATTACACAAATATAGTTCTATATCTGATAAATTCTCTGTTGCTGATGCGTGACTGCCGGGTGCTGACGTCATCCGGGACGACCGCTGATGTTGACTGTTGACTTTGACCACGTTTGACCAAGTTTGACCGAGTTTGACTTTGGTCAATTTTCTTCGTTTTGATCATATCTTTAACAAATCTTCACCATGTCGGTTTTGGTAATCATCATGAGATTTGGCACTTAGGTTTTGGTAAGTATCATCTTCAAATAGTGCAACAAATATTATTAAGAAATGCTTCTTTTAATAAAATGGGTGAAACTATATATCTACCAAAATTTGCAAATCAGTAGATGAATAGGTATATGCCGAATATTAGCATATAACTAGGTATGTGCCAAATTATGCAAATTAGCAGATAACTGGGTAAAACAGCATCACTTCAACCCATTGGTGACCCAGTCTACGATCATGGGCTTCAATATCTATGCAATAGCGACTATGCCTTTGCAATAAAAGTAGACCTGTGATTTATGAGACACACTTTAAAAAATCTGGAGTACATGTTCCATTTAAAGGGAACATGGAACAAAAGTCTGCACCGTAGCAATGCAGGTACTTAAGGTCACCATCTCTTGCGCCAAAATTCATCAACATCTAAAGTTGGATGACGTAAATGGTGAATCTTCTTTTTCCAAAGAAATGGTAAGTGCCACTTTTAAGGAGATGGGAAGGACCCCTCTTGACATCCACATTCTCCATATCTCTGGTATATCATAATTAGAGAATCATTTTTCACTGTTTATCAAATAAGTTGGGAGGATGGGATCAAGTACCATTGGATTTAGAAAGGAATATCTATGGTCTGGTCATACAACAACATTATGATTTTTCAAACTTTATCTTTCAAAACCTGTGTAAAAATGTAATAGCTGCTGTGAAATTTATGTTTTTAATTTACCCAAGATTCATTCAACTGATTTTACAAGAAGAATTAGGTGAAAAACTTAAAATGGAAGGAGCTGTCCATGCTTTAGGAACTTTAAACAAAGCAATATTTTCAAAATTCAAGGCAACTCTAAAATCTTTTTCAAGGAATGAAACTCCTCTGTTCACACACATGCTTAAGGTCATTGAGCCTCAGGGTGACAACATGGTAGCACCCACCACTATTGATCCTACACCCTCTATATCAATGCCAAAAGCATAAAAACAAAAGCGAACTCCTGCATCTTCTACTGAGAAGATGCAAGCCCCAAATCACCTCCCCTAAAATAGACAAGACTAGAAACTAGGTTCCTGGTCAAGTCAAAGGTGTCGGTCACACCTAGACAACGCTCAAAGAAAAAGGTTTCTTTGTCTTCTTCTGAGCAGACGCACGCCCAAGCTATAAGACCTTAATTGGAGTCCCAACACTCCATCAAGCAAACCAAAAGAGAAGCCCATATCACTAAGACAACTTCTAAGGAAGAAGTCTCATTAGGAACTTGTTCACATCCCAGGACATTAGACTTAGTTCCTCAATCTCCCCTACGTATGTCTACTACCTAGGATAATGATATTCCTAATACACTTTAGCATGATCCACTGCCTTCCCCTTTCTATGTCTACTACCCAGGACAATGATATTCCTAATAAACTTTAGCATAATCCACTATCTTCCCCTTTCTACACAATACAGACAGTAGGGACTGATGTGTTTGTAGCAATATCTGACCTACATCCTTTATCACAATAGATTGATCCTAGGAAGAAAGGATCAATTTTCGATGAGGTGTCTCTAATGCTGGTCCAATTGATCAGTAGGACATAAACACCATCCATAAGACCTCAACCATGGAAACTCACCTTGAGAATTTCTCCTTTGAGTCATTTATGAAGGAGAGGAATCTAGGGCACCAAGAAACCACATCTTGTAGTGAGGGTGGAGAGGCTCAACCTAGGACCTCATCTCCTAAAGATTCCACATCCATAGATGAGGTAAGTATGCAACAAATCCATTAATGGATGGCCTATAACCTTGAACTTGAGCAAAAAATGAATGCCTCACACGTTGAAAATGCAAGGCTTCAAGGTTATGCCAAAAGAGCCATAGTTCTTGAATTTGAGAATTGTTTGCTGAAATCTTCAAAAGATAAAGTATCTGAGTTAGAAACATAACTCAGAACTCTCCAACATCAAGCTTCAACAGTTACAATTCTTGAAGAACAACTCATAACTCTTTAGCAAGCTGTAACAAAGGCATTGGATTTTGAACACAAAATTGAACAACTTTTTGAGACCATTAACCTTCAACAATCCATCATCCTGAGTATTTAACTCTCAGCACCACAAGAACCTTTAGATATACCTTTCTCCACCAACTTGGTGTCATCTGGAATCTTAGATGATGCTACCAAAAAGGGGAAAGATAAACCCAAATAAGCTGAAGATATTCTCCATAGATTGGCTACCCAAGCTGTACATGCTGCACATCCAATCTCTTTTTCCTCTAAGTGGATTGACTAATATTAGCCTCTGTTAGAAGCTGAAGTCAAAATGAATGAGCTTCTTGATAGGTATGGCTATGATAGTTCGGAAGAAAAGGAGATAGAAGCCAGGAGGTTGATGAAAAGGATGAACCAAAAGGTTCTACATGGGAAGAGGAGAATGGAAGTGATTAAAAGATCCAATAATTCCTTATTGCTTTCTCTAAAAAGAAATAGACCTGATGAGGAATCATCAAAGAGGGAGCTCATGCTTGGATTTGAATCCTCTCCTAAGGTATCTAGTGAAGAAGCACCATTACTAAAAGTGTTCTTAGAAGCTACAGAAGAGTTGAGTAAATCAACTACTGATGCTACTGCCGGAAGCACTAAACAAGATGCTTTTTTAGTAGATGAATCCTAATGAAGAATGAGGGTTTACAAAACAGGCACCAAACAATTGAAGATGCTATGGAAAGGCATCGGGTGAGTCTTGAAGCTGAACCATCCTAACTTCATAAACAAAAGTGCACACCTAAGTTTGAACTCAAAAAATCAGCTGAGGTGATATTTGGTCAATCGAAGGTGGTCAATCGAAGGTTGATGCTGAAACCCCAGTTAACTCTAAGGTGAATATGAAGTCTGATGACCCAGAAGTCACTAAGGAACATGAGAGAACTCAGACATTTGCCAATGATCTAAAGTCAGCTGGTGAGGCATCATGTGTAACCATTAGACCTTTAGCAGTCAAACTTACTGAAGTCTCTATCTCTTGTAAAGGTAAGACACCTAGGATTGCTGAAGGGGAGATTAAAGTTGAGTCACAGAAATCAAAGGCCTGATATTTGATGACTAAAAAGGTAGAGTTGTTCCCACACAAGGTTAAAGTGGAAGTTGTACTTAAAGCAGGCAGAGCTCAAGAACCTTCTTTTAAATAGAGTATCATTTCACTGATAAAAAGTGCAAAGGAATTGAGAGCTACAAGAACTACAATAAAGGAATTCAATCATGGTGATGAACAAAGTAGAAAAATATCTAAAAGCTCCACCTAAAACAAAGGCCAAAGTCATCAAAAGAGTGTTAGTTAAGTCATTCCGGCCATTTGCCCAAAGCACCAAAAGGACAACGACTTAGCAGGCTTTTACAACCATAACTGTCGAATCCAAACCCATGAACTCTATTGAGAAGAAAAAGAAGATGGATCAAGAAAAATGTCTCCTAAAAGCTCATTGAGTTGAAAGGATTCAATTCTGATAAGTTCATGAACTGGAGCACATCTCAGATAATCCAAGTTGTTAGTTGTAACTCATACTATTTTGGACTATTTGAAGATAATAGTTACCAAAATCTAATTGCCAAATCTCATTATGATTACCAAAACTGACACGGTGAAGCTATGCTAAAATATATGATCAAAACGAAGAAAATTGATCAAAGTCAAACTTGGTCAACCGTGGTCAAAGTCAACAGTCAACATCAGAGGTCGTCCCGAATGACGTCAGCACCCTACAGTCACGCATCAATAATAGAGAATTTATTAGGCTTAGCAGAACATTTGTGTAATCAATGTGGCTTAAATGTAATTTTTGTTCATTTCTGTAAAGAGTATAAATTTACTGAGTATAAATTTACTATGTATAGTCATTTTTATACGAAGAGAATGAAAAGGTAATTAAGCACAAAAGGGAGAGAATTTAGGTTAGAGAGAAACAACAAGTTTGAGTGTGTGTGTGAGAGAGAATTTCTTACAAACTCCCTTGGTAATCTCCTAGCATCCATCATCCATATGAATGAATGAAATTTTTATGAATATGTGTTCTTGAGTTGTTAATCATTCGTTCATCATCATAAATTAAATATTGTAAAGATCTTCATTTGAAATCATCAACGGGTCTGTGAGATTCCGCATCAAAGATTTGATACACGGCAACAATACGATTGCAATATTCAATCCATGAGAATCGATTTTCCACATTTGGTATCAGAGTCATTGCTCCTTGTTCTTCAAATTTTTCTTAAAAATTTGAGCCACAAGTTTGATATGCAAATTGTTGTTGTTTTTTATGAAATAAAGCTACCATTAGCTTAGATTTGTTATTTTATGAAGATTTGCAAGTTTTTACATCAATTGAAGTTCATTTGAGCCAGTAATTTGAAGATTTAAGCAAGCTTGTTCTTCAAGTCTTCAAATGCTCATAAACATGAAATTTTGATTTTGTTATTGTTTGATTGAATTTAAGTTTCTAAAAGCTTTAGTTTGGGATAACTAACACATCTACAAAGTTTCCAAACAATTGAACGACCACAACTCTTGAATTTGAAGTTTTTTTTGAAAAATTTTGTGTTCTTGAGAAAAGTTCACTGTTCTTGAAGAAAATCATCAAAATCATGAATCAGATGTTTTTTAGTTGAAATTGATAGTGGTTTTAGCTTAGAACATCAAATATAAGGTTTGTTTATCATTTACAACATCCAAGTCATCCATTTTTCAACATTGATTCTCAGATTTGAGTTTTTGTTTTTCATTGTATTCTTCATGTGTTCATCAACTAAATCCGAGTTTAGGTGATGATTATATGAAAATAATTGTGTTTAGCTTATAATCACTTATCTACAGCTATTATAACATTTGGTTTGATCAAATTCCATTAGAAATCCAAGAATCAAAAGTTTGTTCATTCAACAACATGAAGTTTAACTTTTCAAAGTCAAACTATTTGGAAATCTCAAAATTCAGCCAAATCCATAATTGAATCTGAATTTTAATTCGTTTGTTTGTCATTCAATCATTCAAGAATCATTCTATAATCATTCAAACATCAATTTATGTATTTGAAAGTGAAATTCCGTTCATAATTGAATTTTACAAAGAATACACAAAGTACACTTGGAATTCAATTTTTGACCAAGTTTTCTATCATCCACAGTCGACGTATTAGTTCCAAAGGTGATGCACTACTTCCACAGCTGATGCACTACTTGCACAGCTGATGCACTATTCCCACAGGTGATGCACTATTTCCAAAGCTGATGCACTATTTTCCACAGCTGACGCACTATTTCTACAGCCGATGCACTATTTCCACAGCTGATGTACTAATTCCATAGCTGACAAACATTCAATTTTTTCTAAGTATTCACAGCTGATGAAGAAAACCATCCACAGCATACACTTAAGCAAGTCCACAGCGGACGCTTAATAAAATCCACAGTGGACATTGAATCATCATGTCCGCAGCAGACACACTACACTACATTTGTCCACAACAGACATACACGTCAAGTCCATAACAGATATACACGTCAAGTCCACAATGGACATACACTTCGGTCCAAAGCAGACGATCAAACGCAACTTAACAACAAACATTCATATGTCCACATTGGATGTGTAACTTCGAAGCGGACATAAAAACAAACAACCACTTCAACATCGGACGTTAAACAAACACCAGGCCCACAAAAGACATTAATTATACACACTAGATATGTAACCATCACTGCATCAAGAGTTGATCTCGGAAGAGTTCTTTGTTTTACGAAATATTTCTTTTATTTTTGGAAGATTTCTTTTGTTCTCGGAAGAGTTCGTTTGTCTTGAAAGAATTTTTGTGTTCGGAAGCTTTCAATCTTGACCAACTTATAAGTTGGTCTCGGAAGATATATATAATTAGGAGGAGTTTAATCAAGTCACAAAATTATTTAAATTTTAATTGGTAAGATCCAAATATTGTTACATTTAAAATTAAGCTAGATTAATCTTAGTCCAGCTTAACTAAATTGTCATTGAACTGACTTAACTCTTTAATTAGGATGATCTAACTAAATTGAGTTTTAACATTCTTTGGATTCAATTAAAATTTTAAAATTTGATTGAAACACAAACAACAATTGTTAAATCATTTTTATTTTTAAACAAAATAGAAAATTTAACATCATTCACTAACACTCGTGTTTCGAGAAACTGAGCTATCTTTCTTGCTGCAGGTAGAAAGAGGTTTCAAAAATTCAAACAAAGCAAACCAAGATACAGCCAACCAAAATAGCTGCAACCAACCAAACTATAGTAGCATATCAAACAATAAGAACAAATCATTGTTTGACAAGACAAACATTTAGTTGTACATCCGTTACATTAAGAAATAACTGATGCATTTATATTTATGTGATCTTGCAAACTCAAACAACACAGTGACTAATGATTTGATCAAATGCAGGTCAGAGATGGAACAATCTCAAAGAAATGATCAAGCACAAATCTCATTGAATCAACAATACATCAATTTAGCTCAAGATAAGAATCAGTTGCAAGACAAAATTGGTCAATAACAAATCAAACTTGAATAGATAACTGTCGAGTTTGGAAAAGCCATAAACAATAACACAAACATTCCTCCATTGCCTGAAATTCCTGAAGACAGAAAGATCAATCGATGCTTATTAGCATGCGTAGATGAAGTACATGCATATTGGAAATATTGCAACAATCTAGCGTACATGATAAAGCAAAAGAGCTTCACATGCAGAGGAACTACAAACTTCTGCAAATCAAATCAGTTCACTAGAGAAAGAAGTTGATAACTTGCTTAAAGAAAACCACAAGATGAATGCACAAGCAACTGAACTTTTTGTGTAGTTAACAAACACAAAGGCTGCAGTTGAAGCCAAAATATCAGAAGCAAGTACAACCAAAACAATCCATAACTTGCAATATTACATTGAGCATCTAAATCAAGCAATCAATACAAAAAAGGATATAAATGCAAAATTGAAGATACGACATAAAGCCTTTGAAGATAAAATCAATTCTCTTATGAAGGATGTAGATAAACACCTTGGAGAAAGATTTAGTCTTTAAGCTTAAGTTATAATACTCACTAAGTCTCTAACAAAGACAAAAGCAAGTCATGCATCAGAAGAAGTTGAACTTGAGAATTTAAAGCTGACTATTAGCAAGTTAGAAGAACTACTTAATGCATAAAGAGATCAAAAGGAGGGTGATGGAACTACATACCATGGTGTTCCTCCTCCTTATAATGATAACTACACAGACATGCCAACTTTAATAACAAGTCCAGTCATAAAAGATTCAAATATGCATGATCATCCTCCAACAGACAAGCCATCCACCATCACTCATATCACTTCTACTGAAACAACATCAAAGCTGCACCTCAAACCTGAATCACCACTTAATCAAACCTTTCATTCCTGTAATGGTCAAGATGGAGATCCTACAAGTAATGACAGTGATGAAGAAATCAACCAACCGAACAAAGCAACATTGACATGTACTAACCATGTCCGTGAAGAAATCAATCCAAAACAAGCACAACCATAGAAATCCAAAGCAGTAAAACCTAACAACAAACAAAAAGCTATGGCTCTTTATGAGAAATTCAAACTAGCTGGATTTCTTGAACCAAAATTATCAAAAGCCAAACTAAAGGCAAAGATTAAGATAGAGTTATAGAACAATAAGAAGCAAGAGGTACAATAAATCAAAGAACAGTTGAAGAGGAAGAAAATCAGATCTAAAAGAAAGAAGAAAAGTCAAACCAAGTCTTCTACACCTGATTCAAACCGACCATCAACCTCAAAAGCTACATTAGAAACTCCAAAACAACAACCAATTTTCTACGAGACATGCAATTTCGATTCACACAACACGTCTGAGTGTAAAAACACTGAGAGTGATACATATATATGTCCTAGTAAGAGAAAGCAATAAAAAAATCAAGACAAAATGCTATGAAATTTCAATCAAATCCAACTTCATTAAAGGAAGAAGATCCAGACCTACTCCTTACTACAATTATGATATGGAGGATCATACCACTTCAGAGTGTTCATACAATAACTCTCCAACATCATAACATAGAAGAGGTCAAAGATCTTATCATCCATCAAAGTCGTACTCACCGAGATCGGAGCATGAGTTCTACAACATACGTCATAATTCTTCTCGATCACATTGGAATGGGTATGATTTTAAACATTATGATATTCATTATTATTGGGCACCAAGATATTATCCTAGGTCATACAAACAATGACAGATATAGGAATAATGATTGGTATCTGGCTATCGTAGAAGATCACATCCATCAAATTATTATAATCATGATTATAATTCTTATGATGAATATGATCGCATGCCCAGAAGAAACTAACATCATCAAGGACAAATATCCTTTGCTACACCTCCACAATACTTTCAAAAGCAAGCTAGATTTTCTAAATCAACCAAAATATTTTCAAAAGCCAAACAAACTCATTTTGTTAAACAAAATAAAGTTGAGTTAGTTGGTTTAAAATCAAAACAATGTTGGAGAAAGAAAAAATTTCATGAGGTGAATCTGAAACATCATCAGATAAAGCAAAATCATACGCATAACAGCAAGTCACACATTAAGATACAAATGGATAGCTCAGGATAATAATGGCATGGGTTCAAATATCTAACTGATTTTCTAGTGTGATAGGGACAGTTATGGAGGCCTGCCAACCCAAGAAAAGTTAGCAGTGGCTGATCCCTTCCCATGATAGGAACGTTCTTCCTACTCATGATGTTTATGATGCAACTGAGCTTGATAGAGCAAAAATTAACCTTTATTCAGTGCAAGAAATCAATCATTCACAGAAACTATGATGGCAATGCAAGAAACAACCAATGTTTCATTCATCTACTTAATCTGAGTATATTGCTATATGGACTAATTGTTGATGATCTCTATTACATTGATAACACATATGCCATTACCTTATGTACTTAATCAAAAAATCCTAAAAATCAAAAAATCAAGAAAAGTCCAAAACTATTATTATTATGTAATTATTTTTGAATTTTTTTGCATTTACATGAGAAATGATAGTACACTCATCTACTATTTTCTGCATCTATTTTTCAGATAAATAAAGACCGATAAGGGTCTTTTTGATATGTCAATAGGCTTCACTTGGATTCAAGATAAGCATATTTTTAATGAATTAAATCACTATGCATTATGGACCAAAACTATCTTAGGATATTGGTAAGCAATGACTTTTCAAGTGTTTGCTTGTGTGGTTACCTAAACACACCATGAAAAAATGGTTTATAAATTTCTCATTGATAAAAGTATATGTTTCTCCTTTGTTGTATGTAAATACTGACCTAGAGTAAACATAAGGACAACTTCTGTTATGCTAAACACAGACCTAGTTGATCTTGTACTAAAAGTGCTAATGCATGCGAAAAAGGGAAAGAAAATAATCCCAATTGGATCAAAGCTAAAAGAAACCCATTGAGGATCAACTTCCAAAGTGAAGTGTAAAAGAATCCCAAAGTCGATCATATCATGAGAATTTATACTCTAAGTAGCCTGGTTCAAGTTGTGATAAAGTGTCACCTTGCATTTCATGAGGAGGGTTATTCTTTCATATTTCTGAGTATGGGGCACTCAATCAACATATCTAATCAAACCTAAAAATGATAAGTATCACGAAGTGTTAAAAATAGATCCTTACAAGAGTTTAAGTTAACAAACATACTTACAATCAACTTTGTTTTTTGTCTATGTCTACTCAAACTTTAAACATTCTTAGATATAAAGGATTTTGAATGAGTATAATCTCATTATAGTAGAAGGATTCATGATTGTAAATATCATAATTTTGAAAAATCTAAAAATTACAAAAAGATTTGCTATTTGTAGTATTTTTTTACTTTTGACATATTTACATGTGTTATTGATTTAGGAGTGAAACTTCCATGCAATACCTCTACCAAGAGGATTTAGACTTTTGAAGGTGATGAATTGCACAACATGCCTGAGTTTCACATTTAGTTTAAGATGTCAAGTGAACACTCCTGCTTCCTTCAAAGATCTCCTGCCAGTTGCTAAGAACTAAGAATCCTCCTCTTGGTGTCTCATACACAAAAGTTCATCACCCTCTAAAGCTTTTATTGAGGATGAGTATATGTCAAGTCTAAGGAATGTCTGATGCTTCTCCTTCACTTCTGAAATTAAGATCAAGCTGCTGATATTGCAACATGTACAATCCACATTGTATGCAAATGGGTATATATTCAAGTCTTTAAAATGAGACTAGAAGATCAAGCTGATGAAACATCCATTAAGTGCGGAAACAAAGTTTGTATATACCGAAACAAAGTCTGTATAATCCAAAACAAAGTCTTTTTCTTAATGCTTTTGTTTAGAAGCTTCTGAGAAGATGCTACCAAAAAAGGGAAGAAGACTTCACATTAATCAACATCCAAGGTTTTGATAATCAAGAGGTTTTTGCAGGATCATCTTAGGAGGAGTATTGTTGGACTATTTGAAGATGATACGTACCAAAACCTAAGTGCCAAATCTCATGATAATTACCAAAACTAACATGGTGAAGCTATTCTAAAAATATGATCAAAATGAAGAAAATAGACGAAATTCAAACTTGGTCAACCGTGGTCAAAGTCAATAGTCAACATCAGTGGTCGTCACGAATGACGTCAACACCTGGAAATCACGCATCAGTAACAGAGAATTTATCAGACTTATAAGGATATTTGTTTAATCATTAGGGTTTAAATGTAAATTTTGTTCATTTATGTAAATAGTATAAATTGACTATATGTGTCACTTTTATACGAACAGAACGAAAAGGGAATTAAGCACTAAAGAGAGAGAATTTAGGCTAGAGAGAGTGATAGGATCTCAGCCTCTATTTTGATCAATCAGATTGTTTTTGCAGCGGATTTAGCACAAAAATTAGCGATTACAGCAAGAACACAAAAGACTTTGCATGTAAAAGTACAAACATAGAGAGAGAGAAAAGTTCTGTGAAAAGATGTTTTCTATAACTTTACACGTGTCGGCACCTAATACAATATGGCTCATCGTCCTTTTATAGACGTAAAAGGATGAATGATGATGTCACTTGACATTGACATCAACCAATTATTAACAAACTACTGATAGAACATAAAACTACTGAAGATGTCAACAGCTGACATCTTCTTACAAAA
>BJCO01673244.1:0-14035 GCA_018326465.1 Flaveria floridana | reverse complement strand
TCGCTCACCTCATTATCTCGTCTCATGCAATACCCCCGACTCATGTCCGAAGACTGATACTGTGTCGGGGCCTGATAAACAAACCCCCGACTCATGTCCGAAGACTTACACAGTACCGGGGTACGCGACACAGATCTCATCATCCGTCACTTCCATACTCACCATTTAATATTTCATGTGTTTGTTCGTTTCGTACTTTATCGTATTCGTTCGTTTGTACTTTATCATTATCTTTCACTTCGATACATAATACTTTACGTTCATTAATTTATTCGTTCACACATCACACCACGTAAAGTTATACATAATGTA
This sequence comes from Flaveria floridana, assembly GCA_018326465.1. NCBI lineage: Eukaryota > Viridiplantae > Streptophyta > Magnoliopsida > Asterales > Asteraceae > Flaveria > Flaveria floridana. The sequence continues at coordinate 13,723 of BJCO01673244.1, read as the reverse complement.
TTTATAAAACCTAATACGTATGTTTTGAAAATTCTTTATCGAAGATGATAACATATCACTCACACACATACACATCATAGTCTCCATCACATCATCATGCACACATCAAGCATAAGTCATCACAACAGACCCTATCTCAATCATTTTCTTCTCATAAGGCCCCTAAGAAATCCTAAGTCTCAAACTAGGCGTATGGAATACCTTAGGTGCATCAGCAGAAAATTCTAAGTGTAAAAGCTTCTGGACGCATGGGCACTATTTGGGCGTTTCTGCCCTATTTGGGCGCTTTGCCACTATACAGGCGCATGGCGCCTGTTCAGGCGCATCACACTTAGCCGTTTTTAACACTTGGGCGCCTGGGAACTGTTTGGGCGTTTCTGCCCTGTTTGGGCACTTTGCCATTGTTTGGTCGTCTGAGCTTACACTTAAATTTTTTTCACTTAGACGCATGGGGTTTGGGCGGTTGGCCATACTTAGACAGTTGGCCGTTGGGCGAATGGGATCACTGTTTAGGCGCATGGCCCACTTTTGGGCGCATGGCCAACACTTAGGCACTTGGCCAACATGCTGGGCACATGGGCCACTATTCAGGCGCATGAGAACATTCTGAAATGTTTTCTATGCTACAAACATCACCCGATTATCATTCTAACGCTACCCAAACACAGATCTAACATACTAGGGCACTTAAAACATTCTACCATCAATTTCTTGGCCATAATCAAACTCTAAAACATGCATACACATATTATTTTCGAACATACAACTATAAACCCACAATTTCTTTTAAAAATGTTTACTTGGTATGCATAATAGCCCTAAACACTTTAAAATCAGCAAAAGAGGGGTTCTAGAAACTCACCTTGAAGCAGATCTTCGAGCTAAACACTTTCACAAACAAATCCAACTTCAAGTTCTCAAAAACCAACTCTAAAACATCAAGAATTCGGTCAACCACTCATGAATTCTGTTAAAACTGAGCATAAACTCAAGAAAACATACCTTTGAAGCTTCTTCTCCCTTTCTTTTTCTAAAGACCGAGAGCTTCTTCTTCTTCTTCTACCGAGAGCAAAAGCAGTTTCTACTTTAATGTGGGCGGCCATACCCATTTTAATATAAAATAATAGACTTTTGTACTTTGTACACTTTATCCCCCTCCACTTGTGTTCATTTTCTTTTCTTTCTATTTAGTTTTCTTTTTCTTTCCTTTAAATAAAAATTCGGGGTGTTACAGTTATGGTGGACGCTCATTTCCATCGCATTTGAAGATGTTTTAGTTAAATAAAAGTTGTAATAAGGATTATATCAAATTTTGAGCTTATATGAAATGATGTAATCCAAACTTATGATATATATAATCAAGTTATGTGTTTTATGTATTAATATTGTTTGTAATTTGATTCCGTATAATCAAATGCATTCTGAACAAACAAGTCACACCCAAAAATCGCTTCACGCTTCCGCCGGGATGTGACACTAATTGAAAATATATTTGAAAATAAGTTTTAAAAATGGCATGGTCAACTTTGTTGTATACTCTATAGGCTTTAGTTAGGGATAAATATACTACCCAGAACCCATCTACTGATTTCTCAGCGAATTTAGATAAGTGATCTTTGCTGTGCATGGGCATCCAAAAGGTCATAAAAACCCTATGAATGGTATTCTCTTATACCAAAATACATAGGAGGTTTTCCTATGTGTTTTAATTATCAGCACCTTGATCTAAATATAATATGCAGTGCTGACTGCTTTAGGTTAGAATGTTATAGGATGTTTGGAGTTAGACAACATGGTCCTTGTAACCTTAATAAGTGTTCTATTTTTTCTCTCAGCAACTCCATTAAACTAAGGAGTTCTAGGAGCATTATTTTGTCTAGAAATACCTTGGATTCATAAAAAGAATCAATCGTGTGGTTTTTAAATTTAGTTCCTTGATCACACCTCATAACTTTAACCTTTTGATCAATTTGGCTTTCAATTTCAATAACAAATGATTTTATAATTTTAGCTGTTTCATCTTAGTTTTTACAAAGAAAATATAAGTGAATCTTGTATAATCATCTATAATTACCAAGCAATATGACTTTCTTACCAAACTCTTTACACCTGTTAGACCAAAAACATCCACGTACAACAAGTGTAAAGGAGTTGTGATAGAATTCAACTCTTTGGACTTATGAGAAGTTCTATGTTCTTTTCGCTTTTGACAAGCACCAGATTGATCAGCAAATGTAAACTCCTTATTCGGTAGTCAAGTGACTAACACATTTTGAACTAGTATACTCATGTTTTTGTGATTTACATGTTCTAGCCTTTTGTTTGAAATAGTGGATTTATTTATTGAAGCTTTAGAAATAAAACATGATACATTTCCTAAAGGTGATTCATTCTGGATGATGAGCACGTACATATTGTTTATCCTGGGAGCTCTTAAAAGAATTTTATTATTTGGTTTAAAAAACCAGGAGATGAAACAATACATTCATGCTCTATAAAGAGAGTGTTATGTTTTTTATCACATGACTGAGACACACTTAATAGATTATAGTTCAACCCTTTAACATAGTTCACCTTATCAAAGCTTACCTTCCCATTACTGATTGTCCCTCTGCAAGTATTGTATCCTCCTCTTGTGTCACTTCCAAAAGCAATAGATCCACTATCATATGGTTCAAGATTCAACATGCATTATTTGTTACCTGTTATGTGCTGAGAGTGTACACTATTCATAATCCATAAGTTATCGATAGTTTGCAGATGTTCCTTTACATGAATGAGTTGGTTAGTGATGAATGGGACCTAAGCTTGTTTAGTTTTGGGTCTTCCAGATTTCAACAAGGTTTCATCAATTTCAACTGTTGAAAGCTTGATTTCAGGTTTTGGGTCATCTAAGGTTTTGTCAAATTCGGTTTGTCTTTGGTCTCAAGACTTGTTTGTTGGCTTTGGATTTGTTGGACACTTTGACATAATCTTTTCTTTGATGACCTTTAGAAGCTTTTGGAGATGATGAAGATTTCTCACAAGTCTTCTTATTTTAAGGTTTGCAGCTACTGATTTGTTCGGCAGATCCTTTAGAGGAGTCGATTTTTTCTTGAAAGCGGCACTTGACTTGTTTGTATTCTGAATAGCCTTGTGAGTACCATTTCATCTTTTTATGGTTGATCAGCAGCTGTAGATCTGAATTGGTTGGTGGAGTGAGCTAAGGGATTGTATTGAGAGTCTTTTGCAAAATGACTGTCTTCCCCACATACTAGGCTCATGATCTTTATCTGCTACCTAGGTGTATTAATATCCAACTTGAGTTAATGAAGTTCTTTCTTCATCTTCGCTGTCTTTCCTTTATAAATTAGCTCATGATCAATGAAATATTCAAGTTTCACCTTCGTCCTTAAAGATCTCGTCTGTTGATTTTCTTGAACTCCACAAATGTTCTTGTTCACATTGTGGTCAATATCAACGACTACTTTGTACATATTGTTTTGATAGATACTTCCTCATTTACATCCAGGCTCCACTTAGAGGTGTATGTGGGAGTGTAGATCATTGGTGGTTCCACAGCAGTTTACCCTAATCATGTCTTGATTTGATACAACTTTTAGGAGTTTTTAGTAAAGGCAAGATATTTTTCAAACTTCTCAGTTTATACATTGTATTTATCATCATATGTGTTAGCTATTTCCAAATCTAATTATGCTAATTTTAACTTGCTTAAGAGATCATCAATCTAGGTTCCAAGTTAGTTTGTTCTTTTTTTAGTTGTGAAACAATCTTTTCTAACTCTATTATCTTTTCTTTTTATGCTTGAGCATTTTTATTAAAATCCTTTTTAAGAATTTTGATTAATTCCACATCTTTCACGAGATCAAGATTGTGATTTTTATACTTGTTTACTTTCGTGATACACTCAAGTGTAGAATGAGGTTCAAGAGTCACACGAGGTGAAGAGGTTGAGCTTTCTACCATCATTGTATTATTGATGGTAGTGATGTCTTCCACTTGAAAGCTCCAGTCAATCATTTCTTTTCCTAATGCTACCGCCGTTGTATGTCTTTGATAACCATAAATAGAGGGATGTTAAACGTTGTTAATCATTTGTAGAAAGATGAGCTTGGTGGAGATGGGTTTGATTTAGGTGCTTTGCATTCTTTGGTAAAATGTCCAAGCTCATTGTAGTTGAAACACTTCACTTTGCTCTTATCAAACCCAAATCTTGATATTTTTTCTTAAAAAACTCTCTTTCGTTCTTTGCTGGAACTGTTTAGCCTTGAAGAAGATCATGGCTATTTGATAGTGATGTCCATCTCTTCAGCATCATCTGGATGAATGCATTCAAGATCTTCTTTTAAGAGTTAGAAGAAGTTGGCCCGCTCACTAACAAAAGATAGTTTTGTGAGAAAGATGATGAGGGTTGTTGATTCCATCTGTTGAAAGATGGTGAAGACTATGATAAAGCAGTTGGAAATTCTGGATAGGTGATCACAGGTACTTGGTGAGTTACCATTAGAACTTGGTAAACTTGGGGGTTAAAGGATTCTTGAATAGGTGCCATAAGTGTTGATTACTTTAAGGAGTTTTATAATCTATCAAGTGATTCCTCATCAGCATCCATCTCTATCTGGTAGGCACTAAGAATGCCATACAACTTCTCAAGAGTCATTGTCTTTAAATTTTTAGTTCTTCTTATGGATACAGTGTAAACTGTCCATATCTTCAGCAGTGATCGCAAGAATTTTCTTAGAATATCACTATTCTCCATCTTCACTCCAGCCTCAGTTAGAGAGACTAGCAGTTTAGGATATATAACATATGTTATAGTCATGGTTTCTCCCCTTATGAAACCAAAGTTTTCAAAATCCTGCTTTAAGATATCTCTTTTGTTCTTCTTTATATCTTCAGTTCCTTTAAATCCGAACTTCAATGCTTCCTAAAACTTCTGAGCAGTTGTGAATTTCTTGAAGCCATGAATGATGTGTTTGGTATGCCCATCCTAATCAGCCATAATGCTTTAGAGTTTATATCATCTTCTTTAGATCTTCATCTGAGTACTTTGTAGGAACTTTAAGAATCATAGTTCCATATTCACCAGCGGCTTAGAACATAGGGACATATGTCCATTTAGGATTAAGAGACAGAGTTGATCTTGATTCCTTAGAAAATCTTCCATTCAAATTGTCCAAGTATCATAATCATGTGGTGTAAACATGGCAGGTTTGGTCTGAGTGCTATTCTCCATGTCATGCTTACTTGAGATGGCCACAATAGTCATTTTGGATGGAAAAGAGATTATGCGGGAGTTGTGAGTTTGAAAGTGTGATAAAAATAAAACAAGTGATTTATTGAAAGATAACTTCAAGCCAATCAAGAGCCAAAGCTCTAATACCACTTGTTGGATCAGGTTTATTAATTAACAAGACTTCTCTTGTGATCGACAGATGACAAATACAAAATCTTAGCCAACTGTCTTACTTAACAAACACATCTACGTCAATTAATAATAATGATACAAGATGTTCTTTCAAAGTATTCACTTGAGTAATCTTTTCTAAGTACAATGAGTTACAACTAGTAGATAACAAGTGGGCTAACAAGCTAACTTCAAAACTATACAGATGAGAGGTATTTGACTATGAAAGCTAAACACAAAGAATAAACCACTTTACATCTATTCTTGGTTTAGGAAAACATATATATAACATAGGAAGACAATCGACACATCAGAACTCAGCAACTTCAATACTATATTGTCTCCAAAAGGTAGAACACATCAGCCACCAATGTACTTCGGTACAAACAGACTTGACTAGTGTAGCAACTGATCAACAGCCCCATCCATTTGAGTGTTGATAATCAGTCAATCATCAGTTCATCACTTTGAGAATGCTGATCTGTAGTGATTCAGCACTTGGTAGAGTTTGGAAGTTGACAGCTAGTGCTGAATCCTTGAAATTTTGGTAGCTTAATCTTCTTCATAGATCAACACTATAATTTATCAAACACGTGATCAATTCTTGGAAGTAGGTAATAATTTTTTTATTATTACCTTGTCCGATACTTGATAATCAATGTACACTTATATTGATCCGTCTTTCTTTTGATAGATAAGAATTGAGCTCCCTGAAGAACTCGGTCTTTATAAATCTTTGGAAATTGGTTTCATTCCTAATACTATATGGATTCTAAACTCAATTTCATGATTAGGTGGTATCCTTTGCAACTCATCAAGAAACACATAAGCAAAATCAGTCACTAGAGTTACATCTCCAATATTCTTTTTCTAATTGGTACTCGATAATAAAACCAAATATTCTATACAACCTTTATTTACACACTTCATGGCATTTGACATGGAGAGAATTCCAAACTACGGATTCACATAATCACCATGGATGAAAATTCTTTTATCGTGAGTCGGTGCACGGAGTTCAATTACTTGTTTATCATAAATGATATGGGGCTTGGTTAGACGCTAATCAATCCATAACTAGGAACGCATTAAAAATGTGTAAATAACATTGCTAATAATTGCACATGTATGATATGTGTATAAAGTTAAACATAAAAATCTTTCAAATGTTCTGGAAGTTTAAAATCCAATATTCACAGTGTTTACTTTAAAGGTTGTATCTAACTTATCTAGAGGCATATTTAATCGACTACTAAATTTGTAATCTATGAGACTACAATTTGCACCAGAGTCGAATGATATTTTAGCATAAGTATTATTAATGGGAACATACCAATCACCACGTCCAACACTCATGCGGCTTCATGAGTATTCTAGACGGATGTTGTTATGTTATTTTTCCCCACATTTGACTATGTTCCACTACCACTAGCTTGTTGAACTTTGGACACTTAATCTTAAAGTATCCTATCTCCCCACAATTAAAGCATGTCACCTACTTCCTAAACCAGACACCTTACAAAAACTACAGACTTCTAAGATCTTAAAGCTATATTTTCCAGAGTGCCTTCATTTAGAAATCATGGCTTCTAGTATGGTTGGCTAAAAATTATTCTTTTCGAGAACTTTCCCAAATCTCCTTAACACATGTTCCGCTTTCTAAGCTTCTCCTTCTTCTTGTTTTTCCTTTTTCATTCTTGCCATTCCATCTGTTATCAATCCAGCTGAATCCATAGCTGATTTAATTGTAATCGGAATAATAACTTCTACTGTATCATGAATCTCACACACCAATTCTAAAATTTGACTGCTCATGAAGTTGGATTCTAATGTAACGAAATGTTGCATTACCATAATTTTTGTATTGTACCCATGAATATCTACACCCACTAATCGAAGATTCAAAATGTTTTTTTTAACTATGTGATCCCGCTCATTGTATGTGCAAAATTTCTGTTCATCAAATTACATAACTCTGTACATGATAAAGTATATAGAGTTTTCCATCCCTATGTTCTAATCAATGCCTTCCATCATTTATGGGCTTAAGAAGAAATTATAGCATAGAGTACTTTATCTTCTTCCGTACTTTTACAAATGGCTAGAATAGATTCCGTCGTTTTTAATCATATGTAGGTTCTATAACACCATCCTTACCTAAAATCTCGGGGGTTTTACAGGCTTGTAAAGTTTTGTAGCTGCAAACTTCATGCTTTATCTTCACTTTCTTGTTCTTTGACTTTTGATTGCAGAATCTGACTGATTATTACAACTTTTTTGATCCTTGTTCTTTTCCATTTATTCATAACTTTCTTTTTTCCCCTAAAAGCTTCTCTCTCCTCTAGGTGTAACATTTCAAATATTCGTTAATTAGCCGTTAGATTTCATTATTCCTGTAAGGACCATTTCTGCCAAATAACCTTTGGACCATTCGTGTGTTAATCAATTTGTAACTATCATATCTTATTAAAAGTAACATTGGATCATTTGAAACGTAAAACCGAACCCGTTCTTACTATGGAAAATTTTCATTATTAAATTACCTTGCTTATTTGCCGACGTAAATGGAACAAATACAATATTTAACCAATATTGTAAATCCTATTATTATTAAATCATTTAATCAATTTATAATGATTATATAATTTATCAAATATATTCTTATAAATTTATAAAGTTTTATAGTTAAAGTTATAAATTATATAAATAGATTAATTTACTTTTATAAAAAGCTTTGGGTTTAAACTGTAATTTATAAAACTTATTTTTAATAGGTTGTCATAACATAAAAACAATTCAAAGATCAGGGGCCAAATATTTAAAGTTGTTTTATTTTAAACCCAACCCCCGTCCCCTATCCCGTCGACTTTTTTTCTCCAGCCAACCTCCGGCTGCCACCGAAACTTCAATTCTGATCATTTAAACCCAATCGGACTGTTAATCCTTGATCTTGAGCATGATTCGAACACAGAACTCAATGAAAATTTCGAGTTAATCAACTGTTAAAGATGATTCAATCATAACCGGTATTCATCATTCAAAATCCAATCTGTTTTCACTCGACACAAATTAATTGACACAACCAAACGACTTGTAACGCATTGGTGATCGATTAAGTCATAATAAACATAACAACTAGAACCTGTAACCCTAAAATCCTTATTAATTTGAGCTTGAAACTCCCAAATAAAATATTAAGCTCGCTGGATTGAGACGGTCACAATGAGATCTATTTAATCGAATACGAACACTCAATACGATCCCTTTAATCTTTCTATAGCTACAATTTCATACAAATCAAACACACACACCATTTTCAATCATTGTTTTCAGTCGCGACTGTTCTAGTTCATGCTCCCATCAAAATACGTATAATCCAGGTAATTAAACGTTTCTTTATATTCGATTAAACATGGGGAATAAAAGCCCCATGTTAATTACAGTGAACAATGTGAAGTTGGTGATCAATTGGTATCAAATCGAATTCTAGGGTTCTTGTTCCAATTTGCGGGTTTTTAAAATTTATGCTTATATGTCTTTATTATGGAATTGACACACATTTGGGCACCTAGCCTACTGGTTAACACATTTCGCGTACGCAGAAGGTTCTCGGATTCGAACCCGAGCAACAACAACTGTTTTTAAAAGGATTTTTTTTTATGTTTTTAAATTCCAAAAAATTAAAAAATGTTATTCTATTAAAATAAAATCGTTTTAATAGATGAAACATTTTCAAGAATTATTTATTAATATCTTGAAAATAGTTTGTCATTGATAAAATTATATTTTTAAAAATTATAATGATTTTAAAAGTTATAAAATGTTTATAAAATTATAATAAGTTTAATATTTATAAAATCAACTCAAAATCAATCTAAATTATTTTAAGATTAATTTTAATTAATATTTTATAACCATTTAGATAGTTAATATTTGATTAAATATCTTGACCTTTACAAGTAATAATTAATTATTTAAAATTAATTATTTTGGGTAATATATTTAATAATTAATTATTAAAATTATTAATTTTAAATTATTGTTATCAACATGGTTCTTATATTTTATTTCTTGTATTATTAATTTTATAATCCTTTTATATATGAAAAGAAAATGTAAATCTATTTTAAATTTACTTGTAAGTTTCATAAGTCATATCGAATTATCTTCAATCTTAATTTTATAAATCATTTAAATAATTAATTATTCAGTTAATTATTTTGGCTAAGAATATTAATAATTAATCATTAAGATTAATTACTTTTACACTTTAATGTTCAAATTTTAATTAATTTAATCCTTTATCAATTTAATTCTCTTCTTTATTATTTGTAAATTCCAATTCTCCCAAATTATAAATCAATGTTAGTATATTGTTAAATCCCAAAATCTTATAAGAACTCGAGTTAATATCTATTCTTTAACTCATTATTATTTTAATTTAGGACACCATTTTTAGGTTAACCTTGAGGAAAACCGTTGGTGTTTATTCTCGAATTTTTATTACAAGCATATTTTATATCATGTGAGTTTTCTCATATCCCTTTTTACTTCATTTTACACGTTTTGGGTTGAAACATGTTAACTTATAAAAGTACACTTGTAAAAAAATCATTTAAAGACTTGTAATGCACATGCAATTCAATTTATATGTTTTTATCATGGTTACTTGAGACTTGTGTGGATATTATGTGATAGGCTCTCTTTTATGACGATCATTAACTATTGCTAGCCTAGCGACGCCATAGATCTATGGGTCTGACAAGCCTATTTGGTGCTAAAGCCGAGGTTATTGTCAGCTCCTGATGACGTATTCTTGTTCATCATGGGAACCAAGTACACTTAGCCAATCATTTATCTTATTATGCACATATCTTTATCAAGGTTTGATTGTATCGTAGCTCTATTAATAATATTCTGCATGCCTCAGAACTTATGATTTGAATTGCTAATTTTAAAATTTTATTTATGTATGTATAAACTTATGGGAACTCACCAACATCCCATATGTTGACCTTATTTTCTAACATGTTTCAGGAAATGCCCCAGCTTGTTTGACTGATCTAAGTATTAAAGTCATCTAGGATTGATCTAGAATTAATAAAGAGAAATCTTTTACTTTTAAGATCTTATGTAATGGTTTGATTGTTTTTGTCTGAATTCTTACAATTTGAACCTTGCAATTTAATCTTGTTTACACTTTAAAATAGCGTGGTGTGGCATTGAACAATCTTAACCCTCACATCTCAACGTTTCGCTGTTAAGGTTGGGGTGTGACACTAGGCATCTAGGAATACTGGAATTGCTTCTAAAATGCTTTCATTAATCATCTATTTATGTTTGAAGGATTTAAAACTTTTGAATAACAGGTTTACTAATGGCCTTCTTAGAATTCTATTTCTCTCTCCCCTCGTATTGGCTGAGGTTCCGACATTGCTTACTGTTAATGTCACTTAATCTATTAGATTAAACTAATGTCTTGTTTGTAAATATTAACATCACATGTACTCAAGTATAATTTCTTTAAGCATAAATGGCATGATCCTCAAACCATTTTGGATGTGAGAGTTTATATGGCATCATTCATTTCTCTCCCCTCTTCAAGTATCTAGAACCACCTCTTTAATTCTTTCAATCTCTTTCATCTTCATCTTCCATCACCTATAACTGTCACTTAATTTCAATCATCTTTATTCCACTATCCCCCTTATTATTTTAATATTTCCCTTCCCTTCACTTTCCTTTTATTGTTTGAGTTCCTCTCGATCTCTTATCTACTTCACTCAAATTTTTAGTTTTTCGTTCCCCCGTCATGTCTTCCCCATCATCCACCATTGTTTCCAATGATGGTACTCTACCTATTGCCATCATTCTTCATATGCTTTCTATTAAGCGTAACTCTTTCAACTATCTTTTATGGAGGAATCAAATATTTAGGGGCATGTTTTTGGCTCATTAAGAACAAACTGTGTGGTATATAACAAGGTCATGTACTTAAGCTTTAAGCAAAATAGAACATCCTTTTGAGTATGACATGGCCAGAAACATGGTGCCTAAATTAATAGCATACAATTTTGTATTTCATGGCTGAACCATGATAGCTAAACTCCTAGCACATGATACTATATGTAGTGTGGTTGTATCCTTGAGCAATAATGACTAAACTTAGAGGGTATGCTATTGTGTACGATGTATTTTTGTAGTTGAAAAGATGAGTATACAGATACAACATTAAAGAAGAATAACCTATATACTAACTTATATAAAGTATTAGATAAACATTATGTCTGGAAACATAAATGATAGCTCTCTTAACAACCAAAAAAAGGCTCATTTAAAAGTTCAAACTCCAAACCAGAAGGTCAGGACCTAAGGAACTCAATTAGTGTTGATACATGATGTCCATAGTTCGTTGTACTTGAATGTTTATGTCTTTCATTCTTACATATATGTAATACATTAGTTTTGAAATGAAATGATATGTGTTTGAATGTCTATTTACTATTGAATGTGTAATGTTCTTATAGTGTTTATGAATACACGCTTAATATGGGTCTGTAGTAGTTATACATAGTTCTGAGTTAATAATGATTTAGGAATGTGTTTGAATTAGTCTTATGGTTATTCATGTTAATGGATCATGCTTATGGACCAGTCGCACGACTGAACCAGGTGTTGGGGTCAGTCGCACGACTGAGTCATAAGACTGGCTCAGTCGCATGATTGGACAAAGTGTATGGTTCAATCGTGCGTATGAACAAATCGTATGGCTCAGTCGCACGACTAAACCATGCTAATGGCTCAGTCTTACGACTATACACTGAAACCTATAAATACCACGTAATTCGTGGAAAAACAAAACACTTTGAATTGGATCATACCCTAGCCGTCCAGAGAGTTCTATCTCGTTCATCCAAGTTCATAGTTCGTCCCGGATCATTCTCTAATCATTCTTAACGTTGTTCTATCATTAGATTGATCCGGGTTTTCGTTCTCACAGATTGGATCGCCAATCAAATAGGATTCCGCACTATTTGATCTAGTTACGCGTTGAATCCGTTAGTACTCTTTCCGTACACGGTCCTAACAATTATATTAATAGAAAAATGCAAAAATTTGCCCTAATGTAGTCAAGATTATCACTGCCACTCGACCAAAAAACTAATCTGGAGAAAGAAGAAAACAAACTTTAAAAGAAAATTTCCCTCATGCACGATTAACATTGTCGAAAAAAATAGAAAATAGAAACGTAAATACAAAAGTATGCTAATAAATTATTCATGATGTGCAACCTTCAACCTTTAACAACAACAAGGGACATATAGAGGGATGTGAGTACTTAAGAAAAATGAAATGAAATTTGCCTTAGACATTTATGACTACATGAAACTATGACATCCGTCACCACAAGGTCCGTCATTTAACGTGGATTTCATTAACTATCCTTAGAACGTTCATTTCAGATCTTCATAGACTATTCGTGAGGACATCATATTTGCTTGACTGTCTTTAACATTTGTGATATCATTGTTTGCAACACTAGCACTTAAAATGCTTACGAATATCACCACCGACATCGTTAAGTGCATGAGGGTCGTATTTCCGGTTAGACCATTTATGATGACCTTAGGCGGTTTCAACTTGGTTCTTGGGATGGATTGGTTGGCGGACTTCAAGGCGAATATAGTGTGTTGTAAGAAGATGATTCGGTTGATATCACCTGATGGGAGTTCGGTAACTGTTTACGGGGATCGGGTCAGGACGATCCCGAAGGTGATCTCAATGGCGGTGGCGGGAAAGTGCATGACGCGTGGATGTAGTGCCTACTTGGCATATGTGAAGGATGTGGATACGCCCGCACCACAACTGTCTGATGTACCGGTTGTGTGTGACTTTCCAGATGTGTTTCCCGAAGACTTGCCGGGAGTGCCACCTGACCGAGAGATTGAGTTCCAGATTGATCTGATACCAGGTGCCCAACCTGTTGCCAAGGCACCGTATCGGTTGGCTCCGACAGAGATGAAGGAGTTGATGGAGCAGTTGCAAGAGCTGCTCGATAAGGGGTTCATTAGGCCGAGTATATCTCCTTGGGGTGCTCCGGTCCTATTCGTAAAGAAGAAAGACGGTAGTATGAGGATGTGTATTGACTACCGTGAGCTGAACAAGTTGACGGTGAAGAACCGATACCCCTTGCCGAGAATTGATGATTTGTTTGATCAGCTTCAAGGTGCCAGTTGGTTTTCACGGATAGATCTTCGATCTGGCTACCATCAGCTAAACGTGAAAGAGCAGGATATTCCTAAAATAGCTTTTCGC
>BJCO01673243.1:0-12586 GCA_018326465.1 Flaveria floridana | reverse complement strand
CTGAAGTACTGAAGAATACAAGTACTGAAGACTTCAAGTACTGAAGACTCAAGTGCTGAAGATCAACAGCTGAAGAACTGAAGATCAACAACTGATACACAATGTCTAAAGACAAAGACTGAAGACATCAGCTGATGACAACTACTGAAGTCATCAGCTGATGAAACATCTGAAGATCAAAGTCTGAAGACCAAGTGCTGAAGCTTCAGAGTTTGTCACAACAGCTAAAGAAGTTGTCTTCAGTTGTTGTGATGGTTTTTCTCTTTTAGTAGTTGTATTTTTCCTTTTCAGTAGTTTGTACAACAACTGAAGAGTTTGTTTTTCAGCTGTTATAGTTCAGTAGTTGTAAACGACTGAAGAGTTCGTTCTTCAGTCGTTGTAACTTTCAGTAGTTTCTTGTTTCTTCAGTAGTTTGTAATAAGTTATAACACTTAGCATTTTGTAAAAAGATATCAGCTGTTTGACATCTTCAGTAGTTTAGGTGTTTTTTCAGTGGTTTGTTAATAACCGTTCGATGTCACTATCATGTGACATCAGCATGCGTCATTCTTCCTATAAAAGGAAGATGACCTAATTGTATCCGGGCCGAAACGTGTGAGTAATAGAAAATACCTTTTTGGCATAATCATTCTCTCTCTATATACTTGTACTGTTACATGCAAAATCATATGTGTTCTTGCTGTAATTGCTAATTCTCGTGCTAAAGCCGCTGCGAATACAACCTAATTGATCAAACTAGAGGCTGAGATCCTGTCAAGTATAAAGTTACAGACCAATGATCATAATCTATAGTTGACAAAAGCATGGACATTTTCACCAACTTGTATAAGTTAGTGAGTCTTCAGAGTGGCAGCGGAAAGTTATTCAGCTTTCTATCAAAAGGTGATCTGAGAAAGCATGTCTTCTCTGTTTTCGGAAGAAATCGGTCTTCTGTCGTTCGGCTTCGGAAGACTTTGTCTTTGAAGTTTCGAAAGACTTCATCTTTGACTTCGAAAGATTTTGTCTTTGGCTTCGGAAGATTTTACACTTAGAATATTTTCTCTGAGTTGTATAAAACTTCAAAGTAACTCTACTCTGCACTTTATGCATGCATGCTGGAAGCTGTTTGGTTGATTTGATTGCATCAGTCTTTAAGTATAAACCTTACAACATGTTATCAAATGAAGGAACTCTTGTCTAAAATTCCAGTAGTTTTAGATTATGTATCACAAACTATTTAAGTACACATCATAGTGTTCACAATGAAGTGACTGTTTCAATGACCTAAAAAAAGAAAATCAACAAAAAATAAACATCAATATGAAACTACTTCAGGTGAGTATTGATCACTCGATGGGACAAGATTTTAAAAATGTTGTATAGAATGTAATAATTTATTTATGTTTAATTCTTATTCTATAATGTTTTAAAAATTTTAATATTAATATTAATAATTTATTTGTTTTTTTATTTTTTTAATGTTAAAGTTTAAAATATTTGTCTAAACATTAAATATGTATGTATAAACTATTAATGTTTATGTGATAACTGTTTTTCATCACTATAATTAAACCATAGTCTTATGACTTTTCATCTTACATCATAAAAACACCTATAAATCTTCATAATTTCACCCAACAAAGTTAAGGATTAAATTTTATATTACACTCGATGCGTTGTGCAAGTCTTTGAATCTTCATCATGTTCCTGTTCTATTGAAGAAGCAATTAGGGCCTTAGTAGCATCGTTAGGTAGTTTTGCTACAAAACAAAGCTGACGTCATTTTTATGCCAATTTGGTCAGGGTGAGTCTAATCTAAATTTATTGCAACTTGAGAAGAAAGAGGTGATCAAGGGTTGAAATTAAGATTTCTATTTTTCTCAAGTTTTAGTTTCCTATAAAGTCTTGCCCTATGATTGAGGGTAATGTTTATTACACAACACTAAAAGAATTCAAGAATAATGAATTGTTTGATTGGTAATTCATATTTTTAAAATTTTCCACTTCTTATATACAAAAGTGTACATTTATAGACATAAGAGCATGTCAAATTAATTTCTTCATATATTTTTAAAGTTTTAATCGCTTACCTGCACATATAAAAATTATATGCAGATAATCTAAAAAACGATGTGATTCATTTTATTTTGTGCAATTATACAATATTTAGTGTTCTCCCACCTATATATTTGTGAGGGTGGGAGTGGTGACTTGTCAAAAGATTTTCACTTATAAAGAGTCTTCTTTTGATGGAAGTTTCAGGTTGTGTGCTCAAATAATATAAATGATCGGATGGGTCAGTAGCCCGTCAGTAATCCATTTAGTCCTTTCGAAATAATTATACATGGATTTATATTTCATTAACATATGATATCCGTGCAAAACAAAAATAAACACATTAAAACATTACATGCTAATATTCAAACAACTATCCTGGTTAAACATACAAATTCATGGTTCTAGTTATTCATTCACTTGAACTTAGTGGCCAATGTATGCATGTTATCCTTTCTCTACTCACTACGACAGAATCACTACACAAATCATAACCAAATGTATGTACAAAACACAAACCAAAAGTGAAGTCAAATGGTCACACGTTCTCAATCAACTGGTCATACCACGGCCCATGAACACGCTCGGTTACACTCGACATCACTCCCAACACCTTCCCGGCTTCCACCACCCTGTCAGTGAGAACAACCGCCCCCACTTGGCGTAGAGCCATCTCTGCCAGTAGTCTTCCACGGTTCCCACTGCCACTAAGCACAACCCCTCGAGTAGCCAAATACACTGCTCTATACACCTTCATAAAAACCGAGTCCTCGGCTTGGAGGCTTTTCCTCAGCATCCTTGCCATGACGAGTCGTCTTGACTCAGTTTTTGTGGGATCATTGGTTTTATCAAAACCTTCTGTGGTTTTTCTCAGAACTTCAACTATCTCCTCGAGACCTGCCTTCTCTGCGGTGTCTAGTATCTGTAAAAGCTCCCTGGAGCATTTTTGTATTGTGGTCTCCATCTCCTCAGGACTTGATATCAATTTCTCCATCACAAGCGTTTGTCGAAGGACTAGAATGCTGCCAGCAGAATCAGAAAGTTGATCATGAGTTGATGAAAGTACAACCCAAATCGATCAATTTATATAAGTAAATGGGTCGAAACACCACCTGATATTGGGTGGAAAGGGTATAAAACTTAGCATACCTCGTAGCAGTGACAATGATCTGCTGGAGTTGCGCCTGAACCAGCCTCATCCTGAGAAAGTTAAGCTTCAATGTTTCAGGCAACTCTTCCTGGGTCACACCATAAACATCGTTCACCAGTTTCAGCAAGCCAAGCCTCACTAGCATATCACGCCTTTCTCCCTTGCACTCAGGGTACCTATTATCTGGAGAAAAGCAGAACAATGGATGTTAACAGTAAATTTACAAGTACTGATTTTTAAAATATTGATAAACATGTCAGTTTTGTAAGTTGCCTGCATCATCTCTTATTGGGACAGAGCTTGAAGTTTGCAATCGATTAGAGAAGCTTCCACCAGTCCTGAGAGTGGTGGAAGGAAGCACCAGGTTCTCTGATGGTGAACCATCTTGCAAGCTTGACAGAACCCGTTTGTGGTCACTCCAGTCTTGATCATAGGTGGGACCTAAAGATGAAAGCCACCTCATGGTCAATGGAAGGCGGGTAGAAGCTTCAGACGTTGTACCAAACCGCTTTGCAAAAGCTTTTTCTAGATACTCCAAACCCGCAGGTCCCTTTAGTAATGGTTCCATAATCCTAATACGGGCATTGCCAATTTCTTGCTTAAGCGCCTACAAAACAATAGGAGTTAAACATGATTTATTGGTACCAGCATTCCTAATTCAATCATTCACATAACATGATGCAATGATAGGTGGAAAAATAGGCATCTCAGATGGGTTGATATAATGTCAAAAAATTTAATTTGTGGGATGGGTCCCACGGTGGGGTAGGGTTGACTCGAATGTAGCGTCTCAAATGTGATTATACAACACATATCCTCAGAATAATAATTTAACTTGAAAAAATGAACCAAGAGGCTTTATGCATTAAGAGTTGGTTTGGGATTATGTTGTGAGGAAGATAATATAGTGTTTGAACACAAAGAATCAGAAAATAGTGTTCTCCACCTGCTTTTTGGAAAATGCAAAAACAACCCAAAACACTCCCTTGAAAATGTGGGTAACTTCATTTGAACTGTTTCCTTATAAGCTCTTTTTTACATGTTAGAACCGTTAGGAAAAACATAACCTGAGGCAAAAATGCCATTTCACGCAAAGAAAAAGAGAAATATGCAGAAAATATATACCTGTATCTGCCCCAGTACAAAACGCAAGCCCTTAACCAATGCTATAGCATGTGAACGATTGGAAACATCTGCCTGACACATATCAGCTAGTTCTCTTAAAACTTTCTGGTGGGCATCCTTGAGGTTGATTTCATTTGCTGGAGCTGAAAGCTTCTGGAGGCTCACCAATGCAAACTCCATAATATTACCCAGATATTCCATGTCTAGACTGTCTGATTTCAACAACTACGTACGGAGACGATGAAAACAAATGTTCAGCAATCTCAGCGAACTTTAAATGAATGAAAATAGTAAACTAGTAAAGAAATGTCAACAGTTAGCATGTTCACCTGAGTAAGAATGACCACATCAATAGCTTCAGTAATCTCTTGTTTCCAACTTTGAGGAGCCATCTCACAGAGTTCATCCCTCACTTCCTTCATGAGTTCAACGACACGATCATAATTATCTTCTATAGAATCAGTTATGCCATCCCAGAAAGCTTTTTCTATCGTCCGTCGTACCTGTGATCATTGTCAATTGCTCATGGGACGGAGGGAGTGCAGCCAAAGAATATAATAAACGAAACAGAAAGAAGACTGAAAATAGAAAAGACAAACTAACCTTGACTGCTGTTTGATCTTCATCAGTACCATTCAAACTATTGGCAGATGAATAACGCTGCCCATGAACAAATTCATTCACGATCAACTCATTCTCCATGCTGACAATCTCACTAGAATGATTTAACTGACTTTCTGGAGATCTAATGCTACCAGCAGAAAAGCTTACAACCTTTTGGAGTGGCTTGGTATCATCATCTTTGAATAGGGCACGAACCACATGGCTAGGCTCTTTATCTTTTTCCTTTTTGTCTGAGTCAGCAGTTGAGGTTACCGGCAAGGACGAAGATGGTGGCATATGTGCAACTGGTGAACCCATGGGGTTACCATTCTCAACTGCTTTTAAGTATTCTGTCCGTGTATCAGAAAGAGCATTCCCCATACGCTCTATACCCGCATCTCCACTAAGGTGCCTTACCCTGTCCCTTAACAGTTGCTGATCCTTAGTAACCTGCATTATTTAATACTTCCCATTTACGAATCAACAATTTCAGGTTATGCTTTGTTAACGGGTACAGTAAAAGAATTAACTTTAAAAATGGGTCATGTGTAAGGTTTGATGCATAAAACCACTAAAAAATATATATGTTTTTTAAAATATGAGATGATTATTGAAGTAATATATAATTTATGTAATCATATTTGAGAGGTATTATTTAAGAAAGAAAAAGAATTGACAAAAATGTGACTTAAACCTGTCCCAACCTATACCAGCAAATGCTTTTGTCCATTGCTAATAAGAATAGAAGATAATAAGGCTAGTAGCAAAACCTGTTTCTGAATAGCTTTCATATCATGTGTAAGGTCAGCATTATCTCCTTCAGGTGTCAATTTGCATTTTCGCATCATTGAGATTTCCATTTGGCAAGCGGCCCTCAGCAGATCCTCCTCTAAAGCCTCAGCATCCTTAACCTTCCATACCACAAAGCTATTCAGGTAGGCGCACCATGACAAATCAAAAGCTGACAGCTGTGACCTAAAGGTACGTCTAGGCAACGCTGGTTTGGATTGTTCATAATGTCCATGTAGTATTATATTAATCAACAACTCAAATTCTTGAATGAACTTCTTGGCTGACTCGGATAAAGCAGACTCACGCTCCCCTTGACCACTAAAAACTGCATCAGGGTGAGCCACAATCATGTAGGCACATAGCACTACTCTCACTTGGTACCTCGATGGCTTAACAATAGGTTTCTTGGAGACTGCTCTGGAAAGACCAGGTTTCTTCACATTTCTACTGTAGGCAGGGGTTCTGGGTGTAGTTCTCCTACTGGGTGAAGCAACTCTTTTAAGGAGGTAATCAATGTCATTCTGACCATTGAAGTTGATGCCAGATGCCGTGCTCATTGAAGCTTTGTAACGCATCTCAAGGCGGTGTAATAAAGCTTTTGTAGTCTGAAGTTTAGAGGGAGTCTCAATCAGGACTGCAAACTGCTCAAATGGCATGGCCTTTACATGATCCTCATTGATGTTTAGAACAGAGTAATTTTTGGCCAACTCAAAGGTGGTTTTCCGCTTGAGAAACTTTCTCCAGCACCTACCAGAATTTGTTAAGTTAGTTTCAGACAAGAATTTAACAAACATAAAATAATAAGTGACATGTCGTCCTATATTCATCAATCATCATGCTTCATTGTATTTCACACAACGGTCAAACTTAATTTTCAGCACATGTACCTTGCTAATTTTCTAGAAAGATGGTCAGCTTGCTTCTGCATTTTCTTGGTCCAATTAGCATCTACAGATTTATGTAGTTTTGCTCTCTGCATAAGGTATTCTGCTCTCTGTCTCTTTGCCTGTATACAAGTACATTGTTCGAAATAATGTGATTCGCCTATGCTAGAAACACGTTTCAGAAGCACAAAGCAAGTAAAGGTGGCAAAATGGGTGGTTGAGTAACATATCAAAAGTAGGTAAACTTTTGTACGGTTCAGGTTGGACTGGGTTTTGTTGACCTGAAGCATTTTTGTCAAGAATCTGCCTTATCATATATGGTTACAAAAAATGGATTACTTCTGTAACGATCTAATTTCCTAAAAATGATCTGGGAGAGTTTAACTATTAGAAACAAACTTAGGGTGACTATCAAACCGTTAGAATCTTCCAATCCATTTGAGATGTTATTTAACCTACGGTTATTTTATTTTATCGCATGCTATCTGGATATGTTTCTGCGCATGATAATATGATATCTCATTGTATGATATCCGGATTGTTAGATCGTATGATACCTTATTCTTTGCTCTAGAGTGTATGATATCTCATTGTATTCTATCTCGATTGTATGATATTTCATTGTATGTTATTTGGATTACCATATGTTCATGAAAGCATATAATTGGGAGCCAAGGGTCTCAATGGGAGCAGTCTCTCTATCCTCGTAGATGGAGGAAAGATGTGCCCTCACCTCATCCCTCCCAAACCCTACCCATAGCTTTGCTTTTACTGGGATTTACCAGGTACGTTTGTTTGTTTGTGTTATTTTATTTTATCGGTTTGTGCTATTATTTAATATAATCCTAACCAACCCATTTATTTTATCAGTTAATGTGTGACACCTTCAATGTGTATTGGAGAACAATAAAACAAAAGGCATGCATACCCTTTGTAGTTTATCTTCCAAACTCTCTCTTAATCTCCTCCTTTCAATCTCTCGCTTCTGAGAGACGAATTTGGCCACCTTTCTTACTTGTAAAAGCCTAGCTTGAGCCCTTTCCATGTCAGCTCCCAATAATTCCAATCTTTTCTTCTCCACTGAAGCCTTTTTTTGCGAAATAGCAGCACCAACACACTCCTTATACTTACTCTCACGAGCAATCATTCTTATAAGAGACTGAGATGTTCTTTCTCTTAATGAAGCAGTTCGCTGCTTGTAAGCTTTCAAGATTCTCATTCTGTTCGTCTCCGCCTGTCTCGCGCGAAACTCCACTTTTGTCCCTAGCTCTGCACATTCCTTCTTAACGCGCACTTCCAGCCCTGTTCTGGCTGCTTGCCTCAACTGGTCCAGCTTAGCCAGACGTAGCTGAGCTTTTGCCAAAATGCTTGACCTGATAGTTTGCCCAACAAGCACATGAGATTCTCACTTTACATCTCTCTGACCAATGTATTAATTCCAAAAGGTAAAACACAAATGACAGCCACTACTTCTGGAATATGCTTTTATCAAAGGATGGAAATTAAATGTAATGAAAATAAAAATAAAAATAAAAATTAAAGAATGGAGAAGACAGGAAAAACTAGAAAAGATAGCAAATTCCATAATTAAAATCAACAATCTATATACTTTAATCCCCTAGAGAAGAGTAAAGGTGGAAGCTAGCATCATAAGTAAGAAAAGAACATTAATATTCACTCTATTTGATGTCAATTCTAACATAAGACTGTTATTTAAATGTTCAAAATACCCTTGAACCCTTGATTAATGTCAACTCTCCCATTTCAAACCAAACACCATGAAGAACATCATAATTATGTCAAAGTAGCAAGAATTCCCTGATGAGAACCGGCGATCACAATGACCAATAACAAACAAAGAGGAGTGGCCATAGAAAAGAGAAGGAGAGAGATGGTTAAGTGAACTATACAACTGATTAGTTAAAAGAGAAATGCAAGACAAAAGCTGCCCAACAGTAGGCCCATAATAGATAATGACATCAACTTCACATGGAACATATACAGCTTTTGTTAGCACGTAAATGACAGAAATATGTCACAAGCGGAAAACTCTAACTTGGTTAGTTTGGTACAATAAAAGCCAAATGAAAAACTTCCAAGGAAAATTAACCTTTTCTGTTCAGCAGCTAGCAGCTTTGCCTGTAGACTTTGACCAAGGTTTTCATTGTACCCAGATTGTGGAGGATTCCTGGGCTTTGGCCGCGCCTTGCTTGACAAATGCTCATAAAATTTCTGCAAAAAAGCAAACGGAAAAAAAACAAAAACAAAGATCAGCATATGAAGGTCTGTGTAATCATATTACCTAAAAGCTCAGATGCCAATAACAGAGAAGATTAAGAGAGAACTAAAAGTTTTGAGTGGTTAATAAGTAAAATACATGAAACACAGTTCCTAATTATATCCTCTGGTTTTCAATTGCTTAATTTTCAAACCTAAAAAATCAACCTCATCACATTCACCATGAGTAAAGTTTCTGAAGCAACCACCTTACCTAACTCGAGATCAAATGAATTTTACTTCATAATGAAATTGTCATAGATGATAATCTCGGATTCCTTCAGTCCTATTCAGTATTTAGTAAACTTAAGCACATGTTTGGTTTACGTTCTTTCCTATACTCCTCTATATAATAACACCTAACAATTACAGCAAATTCTTCTCAAAAAAACAGACGGAAACAAGATGAAAAAACCTATCGTTATACAGATTAATCAACTATATAGGGGAACTGACTACAAAAACCAAAAGAACTAACCTGTCGACGAAGATCTGCATTCCGAAGCTTAGATTCGATCTCTTCAACACTAGATGCAGACGCCTTTGTTTCAGTGAGTCTCCGGCGAAGCCTCGGCGGCATAGATGGCGGCGACGACAACATTTCACCGTCAACGGCCGGAAGTTCCATCGCAACAGCGACGTTCTCCGGTGAATTATCAACTCCAACCTCCATGAACAAATCTAATAAACGATTATTACAAAAGGAAATTGGATTTACACCCTTACACAATGGATCGATCACACTCCACTGCTGAAGAACTCAAATTGATGAAGGAATTCGAATGTGGAATTGTGGATGGATGTAAATAAATATCCTCTCGAATGCTCGCGTTGTCTATGGAACCGTATATGTAATATTGTTACTGTGATTATATATACAGAAAGAAGTATAGATTCATCGAGACAGATGGAAAGGGGTGATGATCTGATGGGAATGAGGGTGCAGAGAGATTTAACACAGAAACTTACAGTTTGTACCTTTAAGAACAGTTTTCGTCAGATTTGGTCCTCGAGTAAAATTTGGACCGTTTGCATTTCATATTTTCATTCGAGTATTTGACCGTTAACATTATACCTCTAATGTATATAATGTTTATTTTAATAATAGAATAACTTTATAAAACAGTAATAAAGTCTAGGATTGTTCTAAGGTGTTTATTATTGGTACATTTAATTTATTTTCATTCTCTCTATCTCTTTATATATACACCAGCGGAGGGCCCACGCGATGCGACAGTGACAATAATTTACATGTACTCATTTTATGTTACTTTGTCAGAAAAAAAGGTTGCTAGTGTAGGGATATGCACATCTATAATTTGGACATCAAATCAGACCTGAACTTCAAGATGTAAGCGTGCACTTGTGTGGTGGTGTCGAGTACGAAGGACCAGTATTTGTGAGAAGAGAACAAAATCCACCTGTAGTTCCTAATCCCACGCATATTGGATCATCTTCAAGTCTACACGTAAATCATAACCAAATCTATTTTATTTAAAAATATAAAAAGATGACGAATGAAATTAGGAAACTCACGTTACTTCACTATTATGTTGCTCCTCAGAATAAAATCAACAATATGATTATTTTACAAATTGACCTATTGTAGTTTGTTGCAATAGCTAGAACCAATATCCGATGTTCCATTTAGTGTTTTTTTTTCAAGTACTTACATTTTAAATACACTGATATATGCCATAAAATAGTTTACATGGATGATGGCGTCAACCAAATAATATAAGATTTATAGTTTACTATCCAACTTGTACCATCATATTAGCCGTTTTAACTCTTCACCTTGCCCATCCATTATAAGAAAGATGGATACACTTTTGAAAATGACATAATTTATCTACATACCTACCCAATTGAGAGAAGGAAGTCAAGGCCATCCAATGTTAAAGCACGTGCAGGAACTCCAATCGCGGGTAATGGTGTTGGCAGCTATCATACCTAACCGCATATTAGAATACTAATATTTATATTTGAATCATCGTTATTTGTTATTCTATGTTTGGAAATAAGAAACGGTAAGATCATAAATCATCATTTTTTAGAAGAATCTTTCCGCAAACCTACCCCATGATAACTTGTACATGAGACACCTTCATACGCCATTCATCCTTGATATTGTTTTTAGTAAACTATAGTTGAATAACATGAAAATGGATAAAGATAAATATGTTTTGCTTTTATTACAAAAATATGAGTATATGAAACTTTATTATGCTATGCTAAATCAAAAGAAACCTGTTTGTTTGATAAAGGAAATGTAATAGCCTTCACACAAACTGTTAAAAGTATAATCTCAAAGCCAAACAGGTATGGACTATGAAGTGCAGTGAAAATATCTTTCAAAAACTAAAATACTTGTGGTAATGTTCACATCAGAGAACATTTTTGCATGTGGATTCTGAGACTGGTTCTTGGAAACAAACTAAACTATGCTCCTGCAGAAAACAGATGAATGTATTATGATTCACATGAGTCTAATGATGAGTAGATGACAAAAACCTCTTATTTAATTGACTTTTGATGATTCATAATCTGCAACTTCAATTCATTAACAGCAACTTGAAAGCAAATACCAATTTGAGGCCAATTAACAAATCAAAATTTTATATGACTTGTAGCTCAAAATTTTAACATCTTCAATCTGCAATATATTTATAATTCATAATCTACCCCTACTCAGTAGTACTATACGGATTTGGCACCTATATTGTACCAAAAAATATGCATTGTTGTTTGATTTCCAGCTTAAAAACAACCTGCAGTTTATTACCATACAAATACAAATTCTTTCCCCGACACTTTTATTTCTTTTAATTTGCAATTTGAGTAAATTTGATTTTAGACTGAGATATGTGATGAAATTTGGTTTTAAAGCAAATGTGCTTACATTTTAAACCATTAACTTATCAAGTTAATGAATTTTCACTACTCATTTATAGATTAACAACAAGCCAGATCCATTAGAATTAAATGCTTCTTCCATATCTAATCTTTTATACTAAGTTAACCCATAATAACATCCTCCAGGCTTGATGTCCCCTACTGTAACACCCAAAAATTTTGTCTAGGATAAAAGAAAAGAAATAAGAAGAAAGGAAATAAAAGTATCTAGAAAGAAAAAAAGGGAACAAAGAGGATAGGGGCAAAGTGTAAAAGGTACAAGTCATCTATTATAATAATATTTGAGATATGGCCGCCCATATCACCGTATCCCATCTACTTTTCGACAAAAAGAAGAAGAGAAAGAAGAAACTGAAGTTTCTCTCGGATGTTCAAGAAGAAGAAGCTGAAATCTTTGAAGGTAAGTAAGTTTTAGCATAATTGGGTTCGGTTTTAAGGATTTTTGACCACGTAACCGAGTTATACATGTTCTTTTGTGTTTAAATGCATTCGGTTATGTGTCCTTGAACATGTATAGGTGCTAGAAGCTTTTAAAAAGTTCAAGTTGGAGAGTTTGAGGCTTGAAGTTGTAGGATTCTATGTGCCCAAGACACTTAGAATATTGATGTGGTTAGTACGTTATGATCCAAGTCGGGTTATACCCAATAACAAGCTTAGCAAACACCAATTAATATTTAATTGATGATATGATCATGCAAGTAAATATTTACACCAATTTAGAAAATGGGTTTTCTAAATAAGTTGCATATGAGATGGAACAATTTATTAGGATATTTTGTTCAATAATATTATTTGAAGTGTTATT
>BJCO01673242.1:0-11232 GCA_018326465.1 Flaveria floridana | reverse complement strand
ATGATTAACGATGAACACAAACACAGAAACACAATAAATGCGAACTCAATAATTATTCAAAAGTATTTCATTAATTATCAAGTAATGATTACAAAAGAATAATTAAGAATGACTATGAACAATGATTTCTGTGAATCGAATAATGTTGATATTGATGTGACGGCGGTTAGGGTTGCACGATGATGTAACTCTTGACAGCCGTAATATTGCTTGATTGTGTTCACCAAGATGTGAAACCTAGGACTCGTATTTATAGATGGTTGAGTCAGTTAGGAAACACCGAATCTCTTGGGATTTGATATTGATTGGTTGACTTGTTTGACTTGTTGATATTTGAAATCACACAAGTATGCTGTTCTTCCGCAGGAGTCTTGTCGTCCGCAGGAGTTTTGTTCTTCCTTAGATGACTTGGTCTTCCGTAGAAGTGTTGTTCTTCCGTAGGAACTCTGTCTTCCGTAGGAGTCTTCACTTCATGGTCCTTGATTATCCGCAGGAATATTCATTTGGTGATTTGGTCTTGTAAGAAACATATCTACGGATTAACAATAATGTTCATCCGTAAATGTTTTTTACACTTAGTCAATATCAGGAATCCTACCAAGTATATTGATTTTCCCTGTCAACAATCACAAAGAAACACACATATATATGGGTTAACCTATAGATTCAATGCACATATATACATATATATTGACTGTTACAAGTATTAATTACAAGACTTGATCCAAGTATTAAGCCTATACAAAATGATCTAGACCTATACAATCTAGATCCAACACTATGCATAATAGAAAAAACAAAATAAATCATCAATTTTTCCTTAATTTATTTTTAAGATATAAAGAAAATGGTTAATGCAATGTTTCTCTAGAAGTTTAGAAAAGAATATAAACAAATTCCGTTTACTTTTTGAGCCTACACATGTTCAAGTCATGTATAGGTTATATGGGTAAGGATCAAATTTACATATATAATCATGTATAGGTTATATTGCATATATATGTGTAGGTAAACAATTAAAAATTAAATAAAAATATGAGCACACTAAATTAATGGTATTTGTACATGACAATACATATTTGCATGTAAAAGGTAAAAGATTTTAGACATATGGGTTTGTCACTTTGTTGTTTTTGTTCTTATAATATTTTAGCATTATCAAATGAACCTCATCCTATACGCACACATACATACATATATTGTGCGAATGTATATGTATGCATATATATGTACATGTATCCATGCATGTATATATGTATGTACATGTGTGTGTATGTATTAAGTATGCTAGTAATCCAGAAAATATACATTTTAACACCTAATGGGCTCATTAAACCACTAATGGGCTTACCATATGTAACAAACTATGTCCAATAGAAAAGTAGCTCAACCAATCAACCATTGCAAACCACAAACTTGATTTCAATGGAAAATGAGTGGTACCCATGTTGGCAAGCAATTTGTATTATACTATGTACATATGACTCATATGTCCATCAATGTACATTGACTCATCACATCATGCCATTAAACAAGTACATCCATGAGACATATAAACAAGGTGTTGGGCTTTTTAATGAAACGATAGCCTAAAATAATCTAAAGTAAAGTACTCTCATGTATGTACTCGCTTTTTGCTACAAGCTCAAGATACCCTCACTCATTACTTGCAACATGACATACATATTATGTTTGAATACACATACATTATACATACACACACGTGTGTGTGTGCATTTGCATGTATGATGTATACATACATATATATGTTAGCACATGTGGTACATTACTACATTAGTTCAAGATTATGTAACTTTTGACCTAACTTCTACGGAGAAAAAAATTTGAAGCAATCTAGTTTGTAGATGTTTAAAAGTAATAGCATTTTTATAGCAGATTTGAAAAGATGAGATTAAATCTATGAAAATAATCTTATTCTAAGGAAAAAATATTATAAACGGTTCGGAACGTGTTAGGTTCAACTTGGTTTTTGGCCTTTAGGGTAAATTTAGTATCGAATATTTCTTTTAAAAGATTACAATCGGTATTATAAATCTAATAACTTGTCATCCCACATAGGTGAAGAAAATTATTAAAGAATTTGAAAAACATTTGTGCATCTTTTACGATGAGAGAAAGAAATGATGGAAAGAAAATATTTACTAAATAGGCACTTTGTAAAAGTTGTCTCTTAAACGAGAGATTTTGGATTTAAATACAAAAATAATGTAGTTTAGTTTAGTTTGGTGTACTTTCTTTGACATTCAAAAAATAATAATAAATAATAAGCACTCCATATCACATTACCGAGAGAAGAAAGGATGTCAACATAATAGTTTTTAAGAAGTGTTTGCAATACTTCTGATTTAAGTTTTTTTTTTAATAGGAATTGCATTGGTAAAAAGTGAGTATGTTTACCTTGAATATCTAGATCCTATCCTTAGTTAATTCTACTTTAAAGTGTAAACAAACTAAGCCTGAACTTATAAGCTTAATTATAAACTCAAACACATTTAGAAGAGTTATTTTTCTAAAATTAAAACTTGATTCATGAGTAGTTTTTCAAACTTGTACTCTGCTAACATGTTATTTTTATTTTATTATTCATTTAATTTGAATATTTTAATTACTGTATTTATACGGAAAATAATATATACTATTTAATTATTTATGTCATAGTACTATTTTAATAATTATTATATAAATATATATTTAATAAAATACATAAAATTTATTAATTAAATAGGTTTTTAGGTTCACATGTCATTCAGAATCAATATATCAAGCTCGGGCTCGAGTTTGTTTACAGTTTACAAAAGTGAGCCTGAAAATAAACTAAAGCTCGAGCTTAAGTTTCTTTAAGTTGGTTTGATTTAAGATTTTTAACGGGTAGATTTCAAGTAGTTCATAACGCTTGACAGGTTAATTTAGATTTCAATTTTACATATAAAAACAAAATAATATTTTGAATAGACAACATTAAAAAGTTCAAATTTAGCAGACAATGATTGAGAAGTTGGTCAAACATTCCTCAAGATATGGTGGAGTTACAGCTTGTGTGTCGATATATATTTTCTTAGACCATAAATTAGAGGCTATATAAATTTTTGTATCATCTGGATTACACCTGTGAATAATTGACAACCACTTTTCTTTTGTTTATCGTCTTGTGCTAGCATCCATGTCACTTACACATGGACCAAAGTTAGGCCAGTTAAAACTTGTGCTTGTTTTATGGAATTAGAAACAATTAATTAATTAAATGTTTTCTAAAAGCGATTATGTTTATTTAGAGCGCGGTCACACGAGTAGGAGCGTAACGTTCGTCTGTGCATGCAACCTTGGATTACTGTTGCGTATTTTAAAGTTATAAAATATGAATTTCAAAAGCTGAGAGGTTTTTTATTTATTTATCCTTTATTCTAAACAAACGGTTTTTTTAAACATCTAATTTCATGTAATCTTACACTTGTAAAAATTTAAACTTATATTAATTTTGTAAGGTGATAGATACCATACTTTTTTTTTCTTTTGAATTTAATTGCTTTTCTATCTTAACTACAAACCAAATTTAGCCATATTGATCTCAATTGAGATCGGAAAATTTATATATTTATTATTAAAATATTCATAAGCAGTTACACATAAAGCAAAAAAGTTACACATAAAGCTAAAAGCTTGTAGAACACCGTAGCTAAGACTTGCATTATGATAGAATTGCATTATAATAGAAGGCATAGTTGTTGTTTCTCTCATGGGAGGAAAATAGCATAACATAACAATATACTCTTGACATTCATCAATTTTGATAACTAAAAAGTTTATATTTCAGAAGCTCACTTTGTTAATTATATATAAGAAATAGTAAAAAGTAGATGCAATCTATTATTTAATCAATTGAAACTTTAACTACTCAAGTAGGTGTTCCAAACACATTTTATTAAAAATAAAAATTGAACTCACTCATTCGAGCATCATCCCCTTTTACACACATGTAAATTGTGCCAAATTTCTTGTACATTTATAAAAGGGGGTATTAAGAAGTAGAATGAGGGACGTTAAAAGAGAGTTATTTAGGAAATGTAAAGAAATGTGACGCCTACGCGAAAGAGAGAAATTTTTTTTACATGTACACCGTCGCATTTGTAGAAATCAAAACATGTTTAATGACATCCATGATATAAATAAATTAAATCCCTATTTTGTGGTTTGGACTTTGAACAATGGCCTCCCATTCAAACTACACACTGCTAATATTAATATTCCAAGTAGATTTTTGGCTTCATAATTAACTTATTATCACGTCTTATTATTTAATTAGTTTATTAATTAAGTATTTTAAGCAGCTGATCTTGAAAATGAGGTTTCCTAAGTTTGTCTCTTCCATGTCAAGCAATGTTGTTTTCATTGATAACTTTCTTGTCGTTTGGATTAAGAAAATTCTGATTCTACTAATTCGACTTTCAATACTTCGAGAGCTTCATTTTTATGTCGTTTAATGGGCTTGATTATTCTAATTACGCAAAGCTATTAAGTGTTTTGGAATATCTTTAGAATATTGTTTTTTTTTAATATAGTGTGATGTCGAAGATTTATGACAGTTTATTATGAATCAAGTTTAAGCAAATGTCGTCACTCGAGACAAAATTGACATGATGACATCCCCTCCGCTCCTCCTCCATGAAGCGAGTATGGCAGCACACTACTACCCGAGATGCTTTTCTTGAATGTAGATCTCGAAAACTACACTACAAGAAAAAAAGATGTTCACCAACGAATTAAATCATTAATAAAAATATCAAAAACTCTACCGTTAACGACCACTAACCGAAACGTAGAACTAAGAACACACCACCGTTAGGCGAAACGTAAAGCATATAAAACAATAACTAAGTCGATCGTGGACCAGCGCGTTGCGATGGCCGGGACAGTTAAACGTGAGAAAAATAAGCGTAAAAACGTTAAACTACACGCGCAAACTGCCCCGTCTTAACTCGAAAAATGTTGACCGCAACGTTAAACAAAAAAATTTAAATATAAGCGACCAAAGTTAAAAGTAAATAAATATTTGAGGTAAATTGTAAAATATGTAAAAGTGTTACGTTAAAATGAAAAAAAAAGTTAAAAGATTATAAAGAACAAGACAAAAGTTGGGCACAACACTTAGAACATGTTGTACAACCTATAATGTATGAAAAAGTTGGTAATTATTATATATATATAATATAATGGATTAGATTACTTGTAAATAGATTATTAAAGATTAATAATAAAAAAGGTGTTGGATACAATACACAAGCAATCATCCAATACACGTGCATTGGGCCTACGTGCAACTGTGTTTGTCGGGTGTTTGACCATTCGATGAGCATCAAAATACATAGATACGTTGCCAAGTCACATTCGAATACACCATTATATATTCTTTACTCAACCTAGCTATTTCCATGCGTCACAAATGACATTTTGTTCAACAACCCAAACTATTTTACAACACCAAAATCCATAAAAGAAAACTTGATAAACGATCTAAACATAACAAAAGAAAACTTGATAAACGATCTAAACATAACATTTGTAAATGCATGATTTTATTTTTTACGGGCTAGACGTAAAGGCAATAACATGCGTAAGTTGTACGCGTTATTATGATGAGGGAGAGGATATACGCGTAGTCACAACAAAGTTGATTAGATGCACCGTAAATACACCATTGTAGTTGAGTTAGACATACTGAGGTAACATACTCAACAGTGTATCAAACACAGTATAAAAAGTCGTTTTTTACTATATTTGAATTAAAAATATAAAATTTTATTTTGTATATTTTTTCCCTTACAAAATAACAAAATATATAAAAGTTACTTAGAGGGTAAGAATATGTAGAATTAGATATAAGTAATGGTGTGGTCTCTCCCCGATATACACATCCTCGTTTAGAGACCTTCTTGATGTTTGGAAGACAATGTCTACAGATGATGATACAAAGAAAATGATGCATGCAATATTCCTAGTGTCCTGCTGGTGTATTTGGAAAGCAAGAAACGAGACTATCTTCAACCAAAAGACCTAGTTCTTTTATAATTGTTGAAGACATTAAAGTTCTTAGCTCTCTTTGGGTGAAATCAAGAATGAAGAAACAAATGCCAACTCCAACAATTAAGAGAGTTCTTGATGCGTTTTGCATTTGATATCTTGATCTCGTTGTTTCTTTTTGCTTCATTATTTTTGTATTTCAGGTTTTTAGCTTCCTGCTAGCCCTTTCTTTTTATTAATATTTGCCATTCAAAAAAATATATAGATAATAAAAGTCAACAATGACAATTATGACAATTACATTTTCTCGTTTCGCCCTTTCAAATCATATTTAACTTCTGATTAAATATGAAACTGTCACCGCATAAAATTTCAACTATTAAGTTAATTTGATCGATGGAGCTATATTTTTCCTACACTTTTTTTTTCTGAATTTTGGTGTTTAAATTTGATTCTTCTTGTAATAAACACATGTATGTAGAGGGTCGTGTTCGAAACAAAATCAATATTAAGTTGGAAACTACGAAATCACATAAGCATTTATACGATGTGTTGATCAAATATAGCGGAAAGAGAAAGAAAGACAGTTATATACTTATATAATTATCTTATGTAACATATACACAACAATACAAACAAGTGCTTATGCGGTTATTAAAGTTCTTTACTTAAAAATGATTTTCTATCAGACACAACTTATATAGTTATTGCTGAATGTATGTTTATAATTACACAACCTATATTTTATATTTACGCAAGATAATTACGCACATTATCGCACGGTATATTGACCTTTTTTCTTCAAAAAAATGCTTTTCTTATAAAATTAATGTACCAATACGATACTCAGAATGAAGAGAACAAATTATTTGATTTTAACGTGTTTTTTTTAAAATATATCATATAAAAATCATTAATATATAGAACACGAGAGCACTAAAAAAATCAACAATTGTAGACTATTCCGATTGACCTATATAAGCCCCTTTCATGGGTGAGAATTGCTTTTAGTCAAAACCATTGATTTCCTAAATCAATGGTTTGTGAGAAAGTCACTTTGTATTTAAACATTTCTCCATATATATATATATGTTTGTGTGCACGCACACGATCTTTACATAATCAGATAAGTAAGAAATAATTGAATAATTATTTATGTCAAATGACCTGACGGTTCTCTCCCATATCTTGGTTACTACATGTCTGAAAACCACATAGCTAATACTTTATGTAACACATTTATTTTTAAAAACTCTATTTGCATAAAAATTAAATAAAACCATTATGGTTCACAAGAAACATCCTCTACAAGATACAATATGACGAGATAACCACTTAAATATTCCACCTAATTAAAAACATTATTTTCCATTATTTAACTTCATAGACTCATGTTTCACGATCTAGAAAAAACACAATGAGATGAAAGTTACTTAAACATCACAAATGAGCTTTCTTATTGGCGATTTAGATAAACGAAATATAAAGTTTGATTAAAGTAAATGAGACATAACAATACTCTTAAATGTTCACTTAAATGTTCACTTGATTAGGGTCTTCATATGTTTCAACGAGCTATAGTTAAAGTAAAGACTTTTTAAAGATCACATGTAGGTGTTGATTAAAAGTTATTTAAGAGGTCTCAAATATTAGGGTATTACTATTTGAAAGATATTAAAACACAATTAGAAATAAAGAAACAAGAATAAGAAAACAACACGCAGAACCTTATTTTGTCATTTTGCAAGTGGAAGAAAAAAGAAATAGAGAAATTAATATGTATGTAGTTTTGTAATATCATATATAATCATAGCTTAAATTCTAAAATAAGACAAGGGGGGTAATCAGTAGGGCCCGTTATATACATCTATTTTATTTTACAACTACGACTTCCACAGAAAATTTATTTACTTTTTTTTAATTACAAGGAAAATAATAATAATTTGACTAATAGCTATAAATATAATATAAAGACTGAATATATAGCATTCATTCGTTGTAAATGGGGGAGTGACCGGCAACTCAGGGCCCGATCTTCTTAAGGGTCCGGAATTTTTAAAAAGTTTATATATTATTATA
Organism: Flaveria floridana; assembly: GCA_018326465.1. Lineage (NCBI taxonomy): Eukaryota > Viridiplantae > Streptophyta > Magnoliopsida > Asterales > Asteraceae > Flaveria > Flaveria floridana. Next base: position 3,117 of record BJCO01673242.1, on the reverse strand, counting down.
TTTAAATAAAAGGCCTATAAACATTTAATAAACCCATTTACAAAACCAACAACATTTTAATTATTTTAGCCTATTAAACATTACCTTAGAACCTATAAACATATTAAATAGTTTAGCGTTATATCATTTACCCAAGTTAAAACTAATCTAATATAATAAGGGAAGTATTCAAATACAAAATTTTTTAAAACTAAAAAGTGTAAAAATAAACTGATTGATGAAGATTATACAATAACCTAATCAATATTACATAATAAACTGAAAAGCGTAAAAAATTACATTTTTAGCACTAGCCACAATGATTTGATTAATATTACACAATGACCTGATGTATGCAATAAGCTGATGAAAATTACACAATGAGCTGAAATAAGGTGAAAAAATTCGTTTTTATATATATCAAAATTATAGTCGCTTTAAAGATTAAAAAACATTTGTTTTTATGTTGTATTTTCTATAAAAAAGTAATAACGTATGTAAAAGTTATGAGCGTTTAAAAAAGAATGTGAAATTTAAAAATGTGGTTAATACTAAAATATCTTTGGCATATTATTTAAAGTTTCAATCATTTACCATTATGCTATCGTATTTTCTTAAACATTGGATCTAAGATCTATGAATAATAATATTTTTCACGTTTTTTAGTTTATTATCCCTTTTTACAATAACCCTACCCATATAATAATACCTAAATTAGAAAATAAAATTCATTAAAGATTTCAAGGGTGGAAGTAAGAGACCAATCGGCAATCGACTTTGTAACTTCGATCACATTATAAAGTTATTCGGTTTAAATTTTTTTATATTTCGTATTATATGGACCCATTTATATTTTCGCTCAGGGTCTAGACTCTTAAAAATTTTTAGAACCGACCCTGGTTACATTGTGAGAATAAATTATTAACTTTTTTTTTTTTGAAAGGCAGAATAAATGATTAACTAATAGATATTTATTAAAACCCATTCAGCTTGAATTTAAATATTAATCGGATCGACCGAAGATGAGTGGTTTGGTAGACATGGAGTTGGCAAGGGGAGCGTATCTTAGTATAATAATACGGCACACGTGCGGGTCGTAAGCAGAGTGAATTATTAGGGTTGCCACTCGTGCGGCAAATTTAGTGGATTTCTATGCCACATGTTAATGAGCTATTTACACCGATGCCCCTTATACCATAGAACAAATTTGATTTGTGTCCTTTAGGAATTATATTTTGCTTTCTAGATACGAACTAGTAGTTAGCCCCCCGCGTTGTCGCGGGGGTGTAAAACCACGCCAAGTAGAACCAAGGATACACCACCGTTAGTGACCACCAACCGAAACGTAAAATCAAGGACACACCACCGTTAGGCGAAACGTAGAACATATAAAACAATAACTAAGTCGATTTTGGAATAACGCGTTGCGACGGTATCGTTAAACTAGAAAAAAATAAGCGTAAAAATGTTGAACTACACACGCGCACTGCGGCATGTTAACTCGCAAAATGAAACCGAAACGTAAAACAAAAATTTTTTAAATATAAAAAGTATAGGGATCAAAGTTAAAAGTAAAAAATATTTTAGTTAAATTGTAAAATATGTAAAAGTGTTGAGTTAAAATAAAAAAGTTAAAGATTAAAAAGAATAAGATAAAAGTTAGGTACAACCCTTAAATCATATTATACAACTCATAATGTATAAAAAAGTTGATAATCTATAATAATATATAATAAAAGAAGGTTTTTGAAAACAACTGTTATCATTCTAGCACATGAAATGACACGTGCTATCATTCTAGTATATCATAAAAATTATTTTCCGTATCTTTCTCATAATAAATAAATACATAAATTATAACAACAATCAATTTGACTTTCCTTTATTACTAAAATATGGTAAACAAACATATCTATTTGTGTTTCTTGTCTCTTTAATATTAAATGATAATTATTTTAAGTAAATAAATTAAACTATTAAACATCTAAAATACAAATATTCTTAGTTTAATAATTTATTAACACATACTAAATTATACGATTTCAGACATATTTTATCTTTAATTCTTATTTTTTAATAATTTATTAATACATACTAAATTATACGATTTCATACATATTTTATCTTTCGATATACCGTAATAATTTCTAATTTTATTATTTGTTATAATTTTTAGATATTAATTATATTTTTATTTCACCAATGACTAATAACATTTAGAAAATAAGATATTCATTAAACAAATGGTTTTAAAATGTTATATTTTTTCCAACCATGTAATACACAAGCACTAACCTAATTAGTAATATATAATTTGGATTTTAGTTCCGTGCTTCATTTCTTCAAATAAGAAGGCTAATTCGGTTGTAAAATATACCAAGTCTTGCATACATGATCTATCTTCTCTATCATCGGCCTAAGGGACGGCTGAAGAAACTTTAACCGACGAGAATATTCGAAGCTTGAAACATTTTCACGGTTTTTGGTATTCAACAGTTATAGAACCAGATTTTCCTACTCTAATAAAAATGTAACCAAGGGTGATACATGTCATCACAACATTCATTCTCATCAATTTTTTTTCTTCTCACTCATATTAATTAATATATTAATTATTAATAACTTTATTTAATTTTTTACATTAAAAAAGCATTTTAATAAACTAAGCAAGAAATCTTTTTATTAATGTTATTTTAAAGAAACAAATTTTTATAAAAAGAAATTTTATAAAACATCAAACTTTTAATACAAAATATTCAAAAATTAGTGGTTTTAAAAAGTAACAACTTTAAAAATAAAAAATAATTAAAACTGGAAGCTATAGTAAGGAAATTTTTAAAAATGATAATTTTTAAAACAGTTTGGTTTGAAGAAAAATATTTAATTTGTTTTTTGAAAATACAAAAAAATTTAAAAAGTTAATATCATTGTTTATCTTATAGTGCTTAGTCATATGTAATTTCAATTGTATTTTATCTTAAAATATCATTTTCTAATTAATAAAGTTTATTTTATTTTATATTTTATTCATTCAAGCCATGTAATATACGGGTTTACTAAAGCTAGTATGTGTGTGGTGTGTATATATATATATATATATATATATATATATATATATATATATATATATATATATAT
>BJCO01673241.1:0-17245 GCA_018326465.1 Flaveria floridana | reverse complement strand
GATTGATGATTTATTTGATCAATTGCAAGGATCTAGTTATTTTTCCAAAATAGATTTAAGATCTGGATATCATCAGTTAAGAGTAAAGGATGAAGATATATCAAAGACTGCATTCAGGATTAGGTACGGATATTACGAATTTCTTGTAATGCCATTTGGGTTAACCAATGCTCCAGCAGTATTTATGGATCTAATGAATAGAGTGTGCAAACCCTATTTAGATAAATTTTTTATAATCTTCATAGATGACATTCTGATTTACTCTAAAAATAAGGAAGACCATGAGCAACACCTGAGATTAACTTTAGAATTACTACGAAAGGAAAAGTTGTATGCAAAATTCTAAAAATGTGAATTTTGGACAAGGGAAGTACAATTCCTAGGACACATAGTTAATCAAGATGGGATTCAAGTTGATTCAGCAAAGATTGAAGCAGTCAAGAAGTGGGAAATTCCAAAGACCCCAACTAAAGTACGATAATTTTTAGGTTTAGCAGGATATTATAGGAGATTTATAGAAAATTTCTCAAGAATAGCTCAACCTTTGATAGAATTGACCCAGAAATATAGGAGGTATGTATGGGAAGAAAAGCAAAATGAAGCATTTGAACTCCTCAAGAATAAATTATGTAGTGCACCTATTCTAGCTTTGCCAGAAGGAGCAGATAATTTTGTAGTATATTGTGATCCATCGCGTCAAGATTTTGGATGTGTTTTAATGCAAAAAGACAAAGTAATTGCATATGCATCTAGACAACTCAGAGATAGTGAAAAGAACTATACCACACATGATCTAGAATTAGGAGCAGTAGTATTTGCACTGAAAATTTGGAGACATTACTTGTATGGGACTAAGTGTGTAATTTATACGGATCATAAAAGTTTACAACATATATTTGATCAAAAGATGTTGAATATGAGGCATTAAAGATACCAGTTCAGGAAGTCAAAATAGATAAGAAACTTCATTTTGTGGAAGAACCGGCAACCATTATAGACAAGGTTGTGAAAAGATTAAGAAAGAATAGAATTCCTATAGTGAAAGTTAAGTGGAATGCAAAGAGAGGACCATAAAACACATGGGAAAGAGAAAATGAGATAAAAAAATACCCTCACTTGTTTAGAGGTAATGATCAGATAAGTTCCACCCAACTTTAGAAACTACTCACCAATGAATTTCGGGACGAAATTCTTTTAACAGGGGGAGAATGTAACAACCCTAAAAATAAAGGTTAGGCGAGTTAATATCTTAAGAAAATTTTTACATTATTTTAACACTTTATGAATATTATATGTTTTAGTAATTATATATATATATATATATATATATATATATTATTTTGGCATACTTATATACATGAGTAAAATATATGTATGTTATACATATATATATAAATTTTACGTATGCATGCTTCCATGCATGAGGATTATGTATGCATGAACATATATTTCATATTTAGGCATGCATAAGTTATGGTACCAAAATATTATTTGATTAAAAACACTTCAACATTTCAAGATTAAATGTATCGTGTTACAACTCAAATAAACAACACAAATACAATGAAACATCGAAGGAAACTTAGCATTCAAAACAAAACTAAGCAAACCTTAAACACCTAAACACCAATCTAAGTAAAAAGCTTCAAACCCGGCTCATTACCCACCCAATTAAACAAACACTAATTAAGAAAGACTAAACCTATCATTAACACTAACCTAGACACCGAACCACCCCTCCCATGTCTCTTGGCTTACTAGCATGCACCATCACCACCTCATGACACCAATCTTGCCCTCCATATCGCCACATTGCATCCCTAGCTCCCTAGTCATCAAGGCACCACCATTACTTGACACTAAGCATACATCAAACTTGGACACTTGACCGAATAGCCATCATCACAAATGGTTAGGTGTCCACCCCTTAAACTGCCACCCCCACACCTACATGTCCAACTGTCCAAGTCTTGGTTATTTGAACTCCAAAACATTAAGACAAGATCTCTTACAAACATCACAACCGCCACCTTCACTTTCTTTCGGTTTCTACCACTTAAAACACAAACACATCCTTGAATCACAACCAAATATCACCTCCACTCTCCCTTCATCTCTCGGTTCCTCTAAGAGCACCACCACCCCATCGACTACAACAATCCACTCTTTCTTTCTCTCGGTTTCCATAGCAAGCAAAAACATCATCAAGTTTCTTTTCAAGGTTCTAACTTTAAATTATATATTAATTAGATCATCAATTCATATGTGTTTAACAAACACATATAACCAACCCTTTTGGTTAAACATTCAAGTTCTTCACAAAACTTTACAAAACACTTTAAAAATCAGTAAGAAGGTTGAAAATCTAAAAATGTGATGAACTTTGAAATCAAACAAAAAGATTACAAATAAAGGGTTGAAATTATGTGTATTGATAAATTCGGTTTATTTAAATGGCTGAGATTATGGGAATAAACAGTAGAAAATTGTTAGAAAAATATTAATTTATCATTCTGTAAATTTTAGTAAAAATATAATAAATAAAATAATTTATACAAATTATTTAAGGAAAGAAAATTCTCAAATGATAGAAATAAATTCGTAAAAATTCTAGAAAATCACATAATGATTCTCATATGATATTAAATCTCCAGGAATTATTTTGTAATTTATTTCCTTTTTATGACTGAGATATGAATTTTTATGTGATCTGTGAAAGAAAAATAAAAAGAAATAATTAAACAGTGTAATAAATATTTAAAAATTCATTAAAGTCATGATAAATCGAACTAAACAGAATGTATAAACTTCCTAATTTTTGGAATTGTATAGCTAGTTTTACTAAATTTTGAGATTATTGTAAAAATTACAGAAACAAATATACCGTGAGTTAGATATCAATAAAATTTTGATGTATTCTAATTTGTTTGAATAATATTCTGTAAAAATTTGGGAATTTATGGACGATGGTACCTATTTTTAGTGATTTATGATGTGTTTGTAATAATTATAACAATTTATTTATGACAAAATGGAAGTTGGAAATTTTATGATAATATTATCTAATAATATTACTACTAAAATTTTAGTAATTGCTTCCATCTGAGGTTCTAAAAAATTTAAAGAAAAATTTTATATCTAACTTATAAAATTTATTTTTATAGGTTATCATTTGAAGAAAGGTGAGACTCATAGCTCTATTTTTTGTGTTTATAAAATTGTTGGAGGAAAAAGCATACTGTTTGTGTTTGATGCATTATTTTGAGATTTTTGAGATATATTGTCATTTGTGATACAACCATTAATTCGGATGTGGAACCGTTGGATAATATAGGTAGCGTTACTTAGGAAAATATTTCCTGCACGAACAAAGTGAGTGTTGTGATGCTATATTATCTGATTTTATGAATTATTTCGTGACAGTATGAATTATCAGATTAGTAAGAAAAGGTTTGGTTGTAATTGATGTATCAAAAATATTTTGTCGGATTTAAACCTATGATCTCACCAACTTTATGTTGACTATTTTGAGTATTCTTTTTCAGGTAAGCCATGACTAACAATATTGAATTCTCATTTGATGTGTACAATGGCTGGGGAGAGATTATAGGAAGAGTGTGTGTGAATTTAACTGTCAACATCTATGATTTCAGTGTAGCGGTGGATGGTCATTTCTATCGTCTTTGAAGATGTTATAGTTAAATAAAATGTTGTAATAGGATTATATCAAATTTTGAGTATTTATATATATATATATATGTGATGTAATCCTAACCTATATTAATGAAATATGTTATGTGATGTTATGTGATGTTATGTGTTGATAATTGACTCTTGTAATCATTGCGTTCTGAACAAACAAGTCACATTCAAAACGCTTCACGCTTCCGCTGGGATGTGACAAATCTTCACCAGCAGTTTAAACTAAATAAACATATGGACCATTTTGGATTGAGAGCCAGAGTCGCAGATTTTCATTTCTTTGAAAATCTTCCATTAGAATCTTCTAAGTATAATAATAATGAGATGTAACATGGGAGTTTGGTTTTACTACCATTCTCCAAGTCATGCTTACTTGAGATGGCTACAACAATCATTTTGGAGGGGAAAAAATTATGATAGAGAGGTGTGTTTGAAAGTATGATAAAAATAAGTGATTTATTGAAAGATGACTTCAGGTAAATCAAAAACCGAAGTTCTTATACCAATTGTTGGATGGGGTTAAGGACTTAACAAGAATATGCTGTTTGATCAACAGATAACAAATGTGAAATCTAACCTAATTGTTTTACTTATCAAACACACATACTTTGAGTAATAATATAGAAACACGATGTCCTTTCAAAGTATACACTCGATTAATCTTTTTCAAGTACAAATTGTTACAATCAGTAGATAAACAAATGGGGTAACAAGATAAGCTCTACACTATATAAGTGAGAGGTATTTATACTATAAAAACTAAACACAAAGATTACATCACTTTACATCTATTCCTGGTTTAGGAAAAAGTATATACAACACAGACAGACAATCGATATATAAGAGGTCAACTGCTTCAGTACTATGTTGTCTTCGAAAGGTAAAACACAACAGCTACCAATGTACTTTGATACAGATAATCTTGTCTAATATTACAGTTGATCAGCAGCTCATCCATTTGAGTGTTGATCAGCAGTCAATCAGTACTTTCATCACTTAAGTGTTGATCAAAGTGGTTTAGGACTTGGTAAAATTCAACAGTTATGAGCCAATGTTGAATTCTTAAGTTTTTAATAGTTTCATCCTCTTCATGAATCAACAACCATATCATTTTATCTATCAAAAATAAAGTTACTGTCATCATCCTTAGTTACATGTTACATTTTCAACCTTAATTGCATTCTCCCCCTCATCAAAATTCTCATTGATATTCGAACCTTAACATCATTCTCATGCTTAATCATAACTCACATTAACATTATCAACCTTAAGAGTATTTACATCCTCAACAATATTCCCATCCTTATTGACATTGTTATTATCATCATCAAGATCATTATAGAATTGATAAAATAAGTTAAGCTCATCATAATTTTATTTTCCTTACATTTAGTGCCTAATCTACCATTTCTTCACATGGAATTGTCTACAAGGGTTTTCTAAGATGACAAAAAAGATGATCTCATTTGATGTTTGCATGATATAGGTGGATGATATCATCAATTAGATGGTAATTTGATTGCTATATGGTAAAATGACATGGTTTTCTTCATGTGAGAGACACATGATTTGGTACATATGTTAGTGCTTATTTGTGTAGTTTATTTTGTTTAAGGACTTAGTGTGTTATTAACTCTATAACATAGAGGACTATTTATATAGTTTTGTCTTAAGAGGTTATATTGTTCCATAAATGCATAGTTGATTGGTAAAATGTGTTGTTTTATATGCATCAAAATCAGTGTTTAGGGATAAATTTTCAAAATATATAAATTTAGAGGTTATGTTGTTCCATAAATGCACAGTTGTTTAGTAAAATATGTTGTTTCATATGCATCAAAATTAGTGTTTAGTGATAAATTTTCAATATATATATTGTTAAGTAGTAAATAAAAGAATTCTATCTAGCGTGGATTTAAAATTTAGAATGAATTGTCATTTTCCTTATTGTGGTTTGGTCATACTTGTTCTTTTCATTCAAAAAGGTTTTTTATTGCATTTGACTCCCTAAGGTTTGAAAAGGTTGGCATTTTTATCCAAAAATATGAATATGTAAATGATATTTTATGAGCAACACATAAACATATTTTATGATTTTATTTTTATATGAAAATTTAAATAAGTATCCCTTTAGCAATAAATATTTAACATTTTAAAATAATGAAGCTACAATTTTTAGTGAAAATAACAACTTTTTTAAATCTTGCGGAGCCAAATGTAAGAAATAAACTTTTAGTGAATAACAAATATGACCAAATTACGGGAAGGAAAATGATAATTCATTCTGAAACTTATGTAAGTAAATGATTAGGTAGTATTTAGGAGTGAATAATTTTTTCACTAAAAAAATAAAGAAACTATTTATATGAGTGGTAAATTTGATTTTCATTTAGTGCTGAACGAAGTTATCAAAGAGATATTGAAATAGTAAGATGTTTCTCTTCAATTCAAAAAGGTCAATGTATAAGATCCTACGTGCAACTTACAGATACAAGTGTGTATTTGGTATGGGCTAATGAAATTAACGAGGGAATGAAATGAAATAATTCCATTATCATGCTTACTAGTGAGAATGAAATGAACCATTATTTTTTATTGTTCGTTAGATATGAGAAAAAACAAAGGAATAATATACTAAGGTTGTGGTGCGTGGTGTGGTTGGTGGTCGTGGTGATAGTGGTTGGTGGTGTGGTTGGTGGTCGTGGTGATAGTGGTTGGTGGTCGTGGTGATAGTGGTTGGTGGTGTTGGTGGTGTTTGTTGTTGTTAGTGGTGTTGGTGGTGTTTGTTGTTGTTAGTGGTGGTGGTGGTTGTAGGAACGAATGGTGACAGAGGGAATAGAATTAGAAAGAAAAAAAAACAAAAAAACAAAAAGAGGGAGCAAAGAAATGATTTTGGTGTGCTTAGATGAAATGAGTTTTCTTACGTAAACGATAATAACATTTCGTTGAACAACCAAACAACTCCATTTCTATTCACTCACAATGATCCACTCTATTCCGTCTATCATTTACTGTATACCAAACACTAACTAAGTGATTAATACGAGTAACTCAGAAGTTGTTATAAGAACTAGTGCCGGAATGAATTTCTTAAAAAATTAAAAACAAAAATTAAACCTTTAAACCATAAACTATAAATTGTGGTAATATACAAAGAGATATAATTACACTCCCGCGCGAAAGACTCGTTCGTTTGTTCACTCCAGAAAAACAGCAATCCGATTCAAACTCTCCATTTCCATCCCCTCTCTTCCTCTATATTTTGAGCAACACGCATCATCAAGGTGTTTGTGCGTGTATAATTTCGATCTATACTTCATCTTCTTATTATTATTTGTTGAATCAGTGAGATAATTGTGCAGAATCGACAATGGATGAAGAGTACGATGTCGTAGTTCTCGGCACAGGTCTCAAAGAATGCATTCTCAGCGGTCTCCTCTCCGTCGATGGCCTCAAAGTAATGATCTTGATCTATCACTATATGTTTAGAACCCTAAAATTGAATTAGAATATGTATGTATAGAGATTTGATCGATGCCATAAATGTTAACAACGTATATGTCTAGTGGATGATCACAATGATCGAATGAAGGTTCATGGTTTAATACTTTGTACATAATTGGTATCGTGTACGAGGAAAAGATAGTTTTTACTCTTCAAAAGCACATTTTGACTAATAAAGTCTGACTTCACATTTTGTTGATGAAAGGGCTTTATATCAGCAAGTGTTGTCAGGATTTTGATGTTGTTATGTGTTTGAAACTTGGTTTAAATCTTAATTGCCTAAATTCACATTATGAAGGAAATGAGTTAGAAAATTATTAGATTAGAGAGAACAATAGCACCAATAGATGTTGATATTGTTGGTCAATTACTTGCACAGTTTCTCCACCCTCAGTAGTTAAGGGATTTCCTTGCTTATAAGGTAAATCACCTGTTTTCCGAAAGTGAGTTTGACATAGATGAAGTATGTCCTAGATTAAGTACTAAAACTCATGGATTATAACTTAGAAAACCGTGTTTCTATGCCTTCTGTGTCTTTCAAATACTTGATTCTCTACTCAGTGAGAATAGTTATTGGTGAGTAAAAGAGCCTGGGTCGCTGAATAGCTGGAATATGTAGAACAGATCAGCTGTCACTTCTGTTGCAAAAACTTGAAAGATTAAACTTACAATCAAATTATAATAATGAAATAATCAATTTAAGATCCAGTTCTATAAAATATATTTGGGTACAATTTCAACAGGTATTGCATATGGACAGAAACGACTATTATGGAGGAGAATCAAGCTCGCTCATGTTAAATCAGGTAAGGCATGTATTACATGATTAATTTCTTCGGTACATGCCTTTAAAAGTCAAACTTCTTTTACATTAATTACCAGTGATACTAAATCATAATTCAACAAGTTTTTCAGTGGTGAAAGTAAGGTTTAAAGTGAATATAGAGATTGCTACTTTTACTCATGATCATATTTACTTAGTTTTCATGAATACTATTATATGATTGGTTATCATTTCTCCCATGATTTTAGCTTTGGAAGCGATTTAAAGGAGATGAAAACCCTCCCGAAACTTTGGGCACTAGCAAGGATTACAATGTTGATATGATTCCAAAGGTTTGTTATCCTCTTTGTTTGGTTATAAATCTATAAATTTCCATCTGTGATTTATTGAATTTCAATGTGTCTTATAGTTCATGATGGCAAATGGTATTTTGGTTCGTGCTTTGATCCACACAAATATTACAAAGTATCTAAATTTCAAGGCCGTAGATGGTAGCTTTGTATACAACAAAGGGAAGGTGCGTGCTTAGCATTCTATCCTTACGCTTAAAACTCAAAATATGAAATGTTGCTTCAATTTCATACGATATACATATAAATTGGTATCCAGATCTACAAAGTTCCTGCAACTGATGTTGAAGCGCTGAAATCTTCAATAATGGGTCTGTTTGAAAAAAGGCGAGCACGGAAATTTTTTATATATGTTCAAGACTTTGAGGAAAACGACCCTAAATCTCATGAAGGATTGGATTTGAACACAATTCCTGCAAAAGAGCTCATTTGGTACACATCTTGCCCTCTTTGTTCTGTAGAAGCTGTCACAGTGATAAAGTATAACTTAAATATGTCACTTTTGTTTGCATTTTCCCTTGAGAAAATTTTCCATCACCTCAATATTCACATATAAAAATGATTCCTTTTGGGATCCTTGTGATCATGATCAGAATTGATACGTAACATGAGTTTTAACTCAAGAAAAGAAGGATGTATAGTATGGAGTCAGTTGCACAATTTTGAGTCAACAACTGTTGATATAAACCCCACTTTTTTGGTGCAGTAAATATGGTCTTGAAGATGATACAATTGAATTTATTGGTCATGCATTGGCACTCTATACTAGTGACAGTTACCTGGAACAGCCTGCAATCGATTTTGTGAAGAGAATTAGGGTGCACTTTTCATTTATAGTTCTACTTTATTTTGCTTGATTATAAGTATTATCAATGTCTGCTCTGAAATTTGTTGATTTGTTTCATTTCGTACTCACTTGTGTTTGCTTCCTTATAGCTATATGCAGAGTCTTTAGCACGTTTTGAATCAGGATCCCCTTATATTTATCCAATGTATGGGCTAGGGGAGTTGCCACAGGTTGGTCAACATATTTCCATTTCTTGCAAGTTTCCTGAAGTGTATAATTAGATGACGGTAAATTTGACTTGATCACTAGCTACAAGTCAATTGGGGTCGTTTATTTCAAACGGGTCAAATCTAAAAGCGTTAGCTAAAAGGGTAATGGGTCAAACATGTTGAAAGGAGGACAAAGTCTAATTAATGCATACAAGCCTCTAAATCTTTTTATTCATAGATTTAGATCATTAATGTAATAATCTTGTTATTGTGCTCATGATTAGCACATTTAAAAAAAATCAAAATTAGACAAAAAAGTATTTGGGGGCCTACTCATTCAGATATGGCCCATTTTCACTTGTACAAACGTGACACATTACCTAACCTGTCTATATGATATGATTCATTCATCTAGAGTGTTGATCATACAGGCATTTGCTCGATTAAGTGCAGTTTATGGAGGGACTTACATGCTTAACAAGCCAGAATGTAAGGTAATTTAGCTAACTGAATCCAGAAAATTCACTTATAGATCATGTAAACTCATTGCTTTGAAGCTTGTGTAGCTTCTCATTCCCCAAACGTTTGCATAAATATTTATTTTGTGAAGTGGATACTTATATAACTAAGTCTGTAATTCCACGAACTACAGGTAGAATTTGATGACAGTGGAAAGGTGACTGGGGTGACATCTGATGGAGAAACTGCCAAATGCAAAAAAGTTGTATGTGATCCATCATATGTGCCTGATAAGGTAATTAAGTTTATAATACTATGAACTAATTCCAACTTCTTTCGTCTGCTCTTTTTCGGAACTGTTTGATTTGGGAACCCATACATGAAACAGGTCAAAAAAGTTGGGAAAGTTGCTCGAGCCATATGTATAATGAGTCACCCCATTCCAGATACCAATGAGTGTCACTCAGCCCAAGTCATTATTCCACAGAAGCAACTTGACCGTAACTCAGATATGTATGTTTGAATTCATGGACTTTTCTTCATCTTTCCGATGATCATAAAAGGACTCTGTCTGTGATAAGTTTTTATGTTCATTGATGTTTTACAACTAATAGAAATCATTAGTACCTAGCTACTATTTTAAATTGGTTAAATTAAATTTGGTCCATTAGTTAGCCAACTATCAGAGGCTAGGAAAACCATCAAGGTTGAAATTTCTATTTATTTAAGGTAACCAACTTTCAAATTTTGTTATTAATATGTAATATGATCAGGTCAAAATGACGACAGAAGTAACATTTGACCCGGTTGAATTTTCTGATGTCAAGGAAAGTGTAAAACAATCAATAGCTCAATGAAGGTCTAACAAGTTTCTTGATCTTGTTTTATTTCAGGTATCTATTTTGTTGTTCTTATTCACACAATGTGGCTCCACAAGGCAAGTTTATATCATTTGTGACAACGGAAGCAGAGACTGATGACCCTGAGAGCGAATTAAAGCCTGGCGTTGACCTTCTTGGACCCGTGGATGAGATCTTTTATGAAACTTTGGACAGATTTGAGCCTACAAATGATTGTGATGCTGATAACTGCTTTGTATCTACAGTAAGTAGGCATATACTATCTGTGGTGCATATTTATAACATTCATGTTAGATTTTATCTTTAGCTGGTAAAATCAGAAAAAGTTTGTTAAAAAGGAAATTGATCAAGCCGCAGGTCTTAAGTCACCAAAAGTGTACTTTCTAAGTGCATAGAATATCTTGAATCATTTTATTTATAAATTTGTTTGTTAAATATTTCAACTCTTGGACATTATATGTTTTGGTTCAGCTCAACCCACATTTTGGTTGTTTACTCAACACGCCCATTCTGCCACTTCAAATTTCACTAAATTGCAATGGTTTGAGAAGATGCAGTCTAAGTGAAATGTATATGACAATATATCTTGCAGAGTTATGATGCAACAACACACTTTGAGACAACAATGAAAGATGTTCTTGCCATGTACACTAAGATAACAGGAAAGGTTTGCTTTCACTACATGCACCTAAACTTTGATACATTTGTTTTATACTACTTTCATGCCTGGAAGTTATGACATATGTTGAGATTAATTAGAGTAAAGCATGATGTATGCATATTACAAAAAAAAAAGAATAAATAAATAATAACAAATAAAGAACATAAGGAAAATGATTCTAAAAGAATATTGAGCATAGTTGTTATTCTTTGGATGAAGATTAGAGGTGCACGTTTCAACCCATTTACTTGAGAACACAGCAATTTTAGTTATGGTTTATTCTTAACTGGTCAAACGAGTTGCAAGTTGCCTAAGAGTGGATTTTTGTTACATATAGCTTCACATAGTTTTGTTCCAAGAAGCTATACAATTATTATAAAAACTGTTTTTATAATCATATAATGCATTAACCCCTTATACTAAAAGCAAGACAAAAAAATGTTATGGGTCTGCCCCATTCTGACTAGAATAAAGAAAACACCCATTATAACATGAAAACGAACAACCCGGTCAGTTTACCAATTATAGCGAACACAAACCATCCGAACATTCTTGAAATGGCCCAAGGCATTTTTCATGCTCTAAGCACATGTATCTTGTGATTTCAGAAATGTTCGACTTTAGTTAGTTCCTATTAGCTTTTTCGCTTCATAGGTACTTAATAATGTATGATTTCAAACATTCTAATACATAATTTTCTTTGTGCTCTTCAAGGAACTTGACCTTTCTGTGGACCTAAGTGCTGCTAGTGCTGGTGGTGCCGAAGAATAAGTTCTTTACATCAAAACCTCTTGGTTTGTGGAAAGCTTCCTTTCAAAGCTACTATGCGGTCAAGATATATTCTTTTTTGTTTTATAAATGGGACTTGATGATTCACACATCATGCTACTCTCTCATTCTAATATTGCAAAGAAAATAATGGCTCATTATGTTTTGCAATGGCTTTTCTTCCAAATGTTTTGTATGGAAAAGAAGTAATAACGTCAGGATCATTGTTCCCGACATGTACCCTTTAGACCATATTTTTTCATTGTACCATTTAATATAAAGCATTTTGCATGACTTGTGAACAAAAATGACCCATCTTGTAGTGCCAATACCTCAAATATTATGGGGTTAGGTCCCAATCAAAGCTCTAAGGAAACACATATTCTGCTATGGATGTGACCAAATAGTAGTGAAATTGCAAAAGAATATGTTATGATTTCTTTGTTTTATATATCAGGTTTTTTTTGTTATATGTATGCAATAATATAAATTTTATAATCCTATTTTTTTATTTTTCTATTTTTCTAATTTTACTCATTTTTTTCTCTCGGGCATGCTGTTTTTGTGCCTTGTGACTAGGCCACCGGTGGTTCCCTTGGTACCTTGAGCTTTTGACGGGTTGGTTGGGTTTTCGATTGCAAGTTAAATAAATGTATACATTTAAGGACTACCTCAGACATTAGGGTTGCAAACAAACTGAACGATCAGAGAACAGTTCGTGAACCGTTTGGCGAAAAATTCATTTATGTTCTTTCATTTAATGAATGAACACGGACAAGAAAATTCTGTTCGTCTAGCTAAATGAGCAAACATGGATAGAGGTTGTGTTCGTGAACGTTCGGTAATGTGTTTGTTTACGTTCGTTTGTGTTGTTTATTTAAAAGTTTTGTTTGTAATAATTATGTTAAATATTTATTTATATTTGGTAGACTTTGTGTAATGTTTGTGATTTATTGTAAAATGAGTATATGATCTTTTGTATTTGTTGTGTTTAGGAACTTTTCGTTTGTGTTTGTTTATATTCACGAAAATTTGTTTGTGTTCGTTTATGTTTGGTAAGTGTTCGTGAACAGTTAATGAACATGTTTATTTCCTTAATGAATGAACATGAACAAAACATCTCGTTCAATAGGTGTTCGTAAATAGTTCACGGAAAAACTTATTTTCTTAATGAAAGAACACGAACAAGGCCTTGTTCGTGTTCTTTCAGTTCATTTGCAGCCCTATCAGGCATAATTTTTTATTGCCCTAAATGACTGAGTCTGAGACATAAATGGAGTAGGTTTTGGAGTTTGGAGTTTTCTGGATAGCCTTTCAAATCATGTGAATCACTTTTAGATTAAAGTTATATTATACTTCTAAATCTTTAATCAGATAAGACAAAAAGGTTTCACAAATAGTTAAGAAACTCAATATGATGATCGTACCAGATTTATATGAATGTGATGATTGAAAATTAACTGAATAAATCCTTAATATATGGTCAAATAATTGTAACAATCGGATGATCTGGTGCAACATTTCAAGTGGTGGTTAAATGGTTAGCAATAATAACTTCAGCCGATGACAGTTACATGAGTAGGAACTATCAGAAGTAACTATCGTCAGTTGATATCAACTATTAGTTGACACCAACCATCAGTTGCTACTTCAGTTGCTATTGATGTGTAGAGTTGCTACCTATGTACAAAGGTGCTACTAATGCGTCAAAGTTACTACCCATGAGTAGTAACTTTCCATTGATGTTTTGGAGAGAAATTTTCAAGTAACTTTTCATCATCAATGCAATCTGATGCAATTTCCTACGAATTAAAAACGTTTGATTCCGTTTGGGTTTTGTCCCTTAGACCCCACCAATAAGAGCGTAGTGTCCCACTAGAACCATCCTTTAGTTCTAAGGGCAAACACCATGAGGTTTCTAAGTGTTCGAAGACATAATATCATCAAACAAGAGTGCACTAGACACTTTCCAACTTGTGTGATGTTAATTATGATTTGATCACTAAGTAAAACTCGATTACCTAAAATAGTCTATTAACACTATAATCAACATTATTCCTCCCTCGGATAGTGCATTACTACATTGTTTTCTCAACACAGTTTTTATCTTATATACTAATCATAGAGACCAAATTTGATTTCTTGCTCCAATGCTTTATTCTCGAGCTGGAGTCCTTGTAATTATTTCTTCTATCTCTCAAAAAACCTCTTTTGACCATCACCTACAGGAAGCTATTCCTTGCCCAACATGGAAGGGATCCTGGTTTCCTTCCCTACCATGGAAACTCACCTTCCTAATGGATAGATTCATTCCACATCATAGCCTCTCATTTCAATCATACATATATACTTACTAGCATACTAAATATAATTTATATATTTGATTACCATGAATATATTATTGGCTTAAGCGTTAAAATACCCTTAGGGCTAGTCCCCTTGGGACTTCTAACATAGATTTTTTTGTGTGTTACACCTAGGTTCTAAGCTCGAGAACGGGTCGGGACCGTTAAAATCAGCTGGACCCGACAACTACACTCGACCCGAATTTAGTTGTAGCAATGACTGGCGCCATCCGTGGGACCACAAACAAAACAACTTCATGCTCTTAATACCATATCTAGATCTGTATTTCATGAATAATCATGCATGATATCCAGATCCGCTTCTGGAAGTCGTCATGTGCTTCTTATCCTCTCTATTTCGAGTGATGTTCTTAGTATGCCAACCGCATTCTCATGAGTTACTTTATATAATTAATAAAGATGCACTTCATAAAAACTACTAAGGAAACAGTGCTTTGACTTTTAAGTAAAAAACTATCTTTGTGTAAAAGTGAGATAGATGAGTTTGACATGTAGTAGGTCTTCTTTGTGAAAAGGTTGTTAACCTAAAAAGCTTTGATTTTAAAAGCTAAAGGGTACATGTATTTTGACACTAGGTATAACCTAACTTTACATACTTTAAAATATCAGCAACATGATGTAAACAAGAAGATTACTTTTCTAGCATTGATGGAATATATCCCATACTTTATCTATTTTTAAGAAAAACTCATTATTTTTGCAAAAGTGATATATTTGTTAAACCTCCAGATTAAAGCTAGGTTATGTTTTCAAAAAAGAGAAAAGAGTGATGGACCAAGTCTCGAACACGGTCACCCTAGTCAACAAGACTAGTCACCGGAGCCTACGGAGTAATATCCTCCTGTCCGAAAGAGCACCTACACACTCTTCACCGGAGCCCATGGAGTAATATCCTCCTGCCTATTGGAAGCATCACCGACCATGGTAAATACTAGTCACAACGTGACTTGTTTCCTTTCATCTCCTGTAATCATACGTCAAGCCACGACATACAATGTTCGAGCAGCAAGATTATATGACTAGAAGACCTTTTCGAGCGCAAAATCACCTTTCTCCTGCGAACAATACCCGATCTAATTATCTGCCTCTTGCTCCAACAAAGCATTGGTAGTGACACAGAACAAGATTCTTGTATTCTCCATAATATTAGACGCTTCATCTCACCATATCAAGAGTGTTGACAATCCCGCTCGATCTTGCTGTATGATCAGAGCAAACATCACATAAAATTTAAAAGAAAAACTACCTATAGCTATGATCTTACTTGGCTATCATTAGTTTCTTGCATGTGGTCTTCAGATTTATTTTGCATGCATGTAAGGTACACACATCATCTCTACTTTTACCTTTGTTTGAAATACAACAATTAGTGTGTGATAGTTTATAATCTATATACTACCTACAAAACATCCAAGCTTTAAAAACAACACAACACATATATTTAGACATAAACGAGAGTAGAACTTTTTTTAAGAAAAATAAAAGTATGAATGCATTGTGTTATAAGCATAATAATAAGAAATTTCATTTGACGTATATGCTGAACCTTGCTCTTCTTTTTTAGATAGTGACAAGTTAGAAAAAAAAATAAAAAGTTAAAGGCACATACTAATTTTGAGGAAAAACCAAAATAAGTGTATAGTACATGTTTGCTTTTTTCTTTCACGTGAACATAGTAATCTCCAATAAGTTTGTACACACTCTTCTAAGTAGATATAAAAAGTAAAGCTATGACTTGTGTAGCTTTCTAAAAGTATACAAGACCTACCATTTGATTTTGTCAAAAAAATATAAAGTTATATTTCTAATTAAACAATAAATGTTGGTCAAATACCATCATATATTTCATAACAAGATAACTTTATTACAATTCACCTCAGAATGCTTCTTAATCGACATGCTTTGATGATTTATGGTTCATTTTTCACATACTGTAGTTGATTATATGATAAAGATATTCCATAACACAATTATACAAGTATTAATGCATACTTTATATTAAACAACAAATGCACGTAATGTATAGCCCTTGTCAAAATAAACATTTCAAGACATTGGTCATATTGGCACTTCATTGCCAACAAAATACCTATATTTTACGTGCCATGGTTCTATAGTTTAAATAGTCCTAAAGAATGTCACATTCATTGACCCTACGTAATTGACTTTGGTGGTAGTTGGGATACTCATCTACCCCTCATTGAATTCTCATGTACTAACATCTATCAGTCTAGCATCAAGTGGTCACCATTTGAGGCATTGTACGGAAGGAAATGCCACTCACCTATGTGTTGGTGTAAGGCCCTGATCCCAGAAAACCTCACAGTTGGTCTTCACAGCAAAAAACATAGATTTAAAATATTCGTTTAGGTGTATATATATTGCAGCGGAAAAGTATAGTAATTGCAATTCATTACAACATAGTTAAATTAAAATATAAACATTGTCTTTAAACATCAAATACTCTTTAAAAATCCTCTTAATATTCTTCTTCATTAGGGATGCCAGTCTTTAGATGCCAAGAAGCTTTAGATCCATGCTCCCATCCCATAAGCCCTAACGCTCACCTGTCAACTAATATGCATAAAAGTCAGCTTCGCTGAGTGAATTCTAGGTTTACTTTGTTAAATAACTTTTGTAAGAGGTATTAGCTTTAACATTTGAAAATACTCATCATTTATCGGAACATTGATACCCATGGATTATCGCTTTTCAATGCTTTGCCATTTCTTATTAATTATTACTCTTCCTTATCCGTCAATTCCCAGTTACTATCGGTGCCTATGATAAACACA
>BJCO01673240.1:0-14239 GCA_018326465.1 Flaveria floridana | reverse complement strand
TTATTATAACTCTTAAATTTAATTATTTTTGGTTTTAAAAAAATAACTTTTTAAAAATACCAATTTTAAATATTTCTTATTTTAAAAAAAAAAGTCCTATGCTTTAAATAAATTTATTATTTTATAAAAAAATTATTTATTTAGAAATAACATTAATAAATAAATCTCTTTATTAATTTATTAAATCAAAAAAGTGTTAAATAGTGTAATTAAGGTAATTATTTAATAGGAGAGAGAGGCGGGAAAATTTTGGTGAGAGTGATTGTGGTGTTAACACGTGTCATCCCATATACCTTTTTATTAGAGTAGGAAGATTAATAAAAGGGTATTATGTGTTAATATTTAAAACATTAGTGTATTATGTTATACTGGAACTCTATAAGTTTAATAAGATTTCAATTTCCACTAATACACCTAAAATTCCAAAATGATCATTTAAGGTTTGTTTTGTGTTCGTTTATGTTTGTTCAGCTATATTTGTTTATTCTTGTTCATTTATGTTTGTTTATTGTTGTTCATTTGTGTTTGTTTATGTTCGTTAAGTGTTTATTTAGCTTTTTAACGAACAAACATTAACGAACACGGACATTTTTATTTTTTTAATAAACGAACATGAACATAAAATAGTGTTCGATTATGTGTTCGTGTTCGGTAAAAGTTAAATGAAAGAACATGAATACTATTATGTTCGTGTTCGTTCGATTCATTTACGGACCTAGGTTTAAGAAAAACTGTATGGCTGACTGACCGTATTATTGTCAAATGGGCTTAATTTTATGTGACGGTCATGAACTTTGGGTTTATTTACAACTTAAGCAAAAGCCCATTATCTCAAAACATAACATGTTCCTGACGACCCTAAATCAAACGCACACCTTAAATACACAAGTCAGCAAACTCCACCGAAACCCTAACTGATTCAATCAACCCTCTCATTTCAGAGATCACTAGGGCTTCTCTCACCATGGCGGCAGCACCACCGAATTCCGTACAATGCTTCGGGCGGAAGAAGACAGCGGTGGCGGTGACTCACTGCAAGGCCGGCCGCGGCCTCATCAAGATCAACGGCGTTCCGATCGAGCTCGTTCAGCCGGAGATCCTCCGTTACAAGGCCTTCGAGCCTATTCTTCTTCTAGGTCGCCACAAGTTCGCCGGAGTCGATATGAGGATCCGCGTCAAAGGCGGAGGTCACACCTCTCAGATCTACGCCATTCGTCAGAGCATCTCGAAAGCGCTTGTGGCGTACTACCAGAAGTTCGTTGATGAAGAGCAGAAGAAGGAGATTAAGGATATTCTTGTTAGGTATGATCGGACTCTGCTTGTTGCGGATCCGAGAAGATGCGAGCCGAAGAAGTTTGGAGGTCGTGGTGCTCGTGCTAGGTTCCAGAAATCTTACCGTTGAACTAAGAGTAATCGCTCTGTCTTTCGTCGAACTATTTTGATTTGCGTTTGTTGCGTTTTGTTAGAGTAATTTGCGACTTTGTGATGGTTAATTTTGTTTGAATGTTGTTATGGTTTTCTATGGATTTCTGCTTAAAATCATACGGAATCTACTAGTTTAAACTTGATTATGTCTAATAATGTTGCTTTTGGATAGTGCTTTTGATTTTGTGACATTCATTGACATGTTGCATACATTATAGATGCTAGAGCAAGTGATTGTGTTTTTGCTTCTGTTTGGTGCTTTAGAGTTTAGATGATACCATGAGGGTACGTATCAGTCTTTGCTCTAAGTTCTTAGAACATAGGTGTTCTCTATAAAGTAACCTGCTGCAAAGAATCGCTTAATCCAGCGCGTAATTGTAAAGAGTGATGAAAGTCACGTTGAGAATACATCAAAAGTAAGATTACGTTGTTGAGATTGAGTGATTTTAGTTGTTATATAGTGTGTTTTGATCAATTGTCTGATTCTTGCAAGAAACGACTTATCTTGGTTTTAAAATGTGCGCAGCGTGATGCGCCCATGTGAGCGCATCACATCATCTGATCCGCCGATGCGAGCGCATCACCACATCTGATGCGTTGCATTTTCATGATGCGCCCGTGATGTGCCGATGCGCCCGTGATGCGCCGATGCGTCCCTGATGCGCCGATGCGTCCCTGATGCGCCGATGCGTCCCTGATGCGCCGATGCGTCCCTGATGCGCCGATGCGTCCCTGATGCGCCGACGCGTCCCTGAGGCGCTGATTTGCAAGATGCTCCTTGATGCTTGCATTATGAACTGTTATGTTTTTTCTTCAATTCTAGACCGGGTCGAATCTTTTCAATATGAGTATGGGTGTAACCTCTCAACATTAGGGTGTGTTGTTTCATATTTGTGTTTATGTTATATATTTACATGTGTTCATGTTATATATTTACATGTGTTTTTGTTATATATTTACATGTGTTAAACTCTTGTTTCAATAGTGTGTGCATAGTGTAATAGTCTTGAATTTGAGTTTTTATGTTAAAGTATGTTTTATGAGTGTGGTAATAAGTAGTTTTTATGTTGAAGTATCAATCATACAAAAATTGTTTTGTATATTTAATTTTTAGTACTTTTATTATCTAACGCATCGCAACGTGATGTGTGCGCATCGCGCATCGGGATTTGGGACCAAAACGCTCGGAGCGCATCGCGCAATTTAAAAACAAGCGCCTTAAAATCTAAGGGCGCAGTAGATTGTCATTAAAACTGAATGTACGATATTCTGTCATTATACAATCTACTCTTCCCGTGCCTCTATTTTACAAATTGCCGACCAAGTGACATCTACTTTGATACATCACATAAAACTGAATGTACGATATTTGTTTATCTATCTCCAAGTAACATAACCCCTTGACATGGACATTCTCATAAAAATACTTATCCTTTGTGATTTTCTTGTTTTTGTAAACCTTAAACCCACATATCCATCTTATTCAACTCATGTCATCCGATGTTGATAGTCATGGGCTTGGTCACGACAACGATACTGCAACCAACTCTTCATTTTGTTTTTCTAATTCATATTCAATTGAAGTCAACTGATTCTATAAGCGCTTAACACGTTAATGAATTGTTAAGTATGATAGGTATTAAAGCGTGTCATTCTATTTTTATGCAATTTGCATTATGTTACCTTTTAATACCCCAAAATTTCATCTTCCTCTTTCGACCTTTTCTTCAAGCATTCATCAATGGCAGTCTTCATAGTTTTCAAAGTGATCTGCTGCACCTTAAACATGCTAATAAATATTCTTTGTTGTTTACTACGTGAAGTCACTGGCTGCCTTCTCGTAATCGCAATCAAAGCATTAAAACTCCCCGGAGCAGCCCTACAGTCTGCATTGGAGCAAATCGGTGGTCTGATTAGATGCTTTGTTGAGCACCTTTTGGTGTCGATTTTGAAGAATGCTCTGAATGCAATTCAAAAGGTTGCTGATTTGTTCTTAAATCTTGCGGTGGATGTTGTCTCTAGATTGGTGGCGGGCACCATGGAAAGAATGGGTCAACAATTGGTGAAGAATATGAAGTCAGCGTTAACGGAACTAATGTTGGGTGTTTTAAAGATTTTAATGAAAACCTCGAGCACGAGTGTTCGTTTATTCTACAATCTCGTGGTAGATGTCATTTCTAGTTCGACCGGAAAGATGGGGGGGAAGACGATGTCGGTTTTACTTGAGGTGATGAAACTAATGGTGTCTTTGTTGAAGATCCTCTTGGATATAAGTGACAATATTGTTTCATTCTCTAATCTTGTTTTAGAGGTTGTTCCTAAGTGGTTGGTGGTGGTCGCGGAGCTCATAGACCAGACTACGTCGAATTTGCGTGAGTTGACACAACTAATGAAGAGTGTGGCGGAGCTCGTGAGAGATCACATTGAGCACCTTTCACCGGAGATTTTGGAGTTGATAAAGAGGATCGTTGGTTTGTTATATGATCATGTGGTCGACTTTGTTGTGGACCATGTTAAACAGCTTGTGTTCGGGTTTGTTTTCGGGTCGGTGGTGATGTCGGAGTATCATCATATGATCGAACGAGTGTTGGAGAGTGTTGTGAGGAGTGTGGTGGAGAATTTTACGACAATGGTGATGTATTTCTTTAGTAGGAAAATTGAATCGATCCATACTATACGAAATAATAATACACGATAATGGTAAAATCAAAAGTGACTCTTTATTCTATTAGTTTAGCTAATGTGATTGTTTTTTTTAACATAAACGTGGTAAAAGAATCGAGCCATCCAAAGCTAATTTGGAAAAGTTTACTAGAACAAAACTTAAATGTGCATAAGTTTAACATGTATTGGATAGGTTTGTGAGACTAAACAAATAAACCAAATTCGACTAAGGGCTGCTTGGTAATTTCTGAATGATGAAGTGTCGAACCAATAAAATATCTGAACCACTAAATGTTGAACCATTAAAAGGTCTGAATCATTAAGAGCTAGTATATCGCTTAACTATTAAAAGACAAATCTCTGATCAATTCAGATAAGAGGTCTTAACCATTCAGCATTAGACCTCTTAACCATTCAACATTATTATAATGCTTAACCATTCAGAGACAAATGTATGAAACATTCGAACATTTACTCGCGAAACAAACAGTCTGAACCATTAAGTGCTCAATCATCCAGACATCTAAACAATTAAGTGGCTGATTCAGATGGTGCCAAACAACCCCTAATAGTGTTAAGCGAATATGATGGATAAATGAACTGATAAATGAAGAATATTAAGAGAATAAGCTTATGATCAGAAGCTGAATGTTATTCAATAAATGACGTTGGATGATGCATCAAATGCATACGAAACTTACATATATAAATACTCAAAGCAAAGAGAGAAATAAGGAACAAACCTAAAGACTAGATAACCCTAACAACTTAATCGCTACCCTTTATTCAAATAAGAAAAGAACAAATCAATTAAACACGTGCATGCATGCAGCTTCTGGCCCGCGAACTAAATTTGAATCACATGGCTTCACCTTCCCTTGATTCAAATTCCATGACTCCCAGCTTGTATAGAAACATCACAAACTAATCCTTAGCGAGAGCTTTCGTTAATACATCAGCAAGCTGATTATGAGTATTACAATACTCCAAGTACACTTTCTTCTACAATATCATCTCTCTCAGAAAATAAAACTTCAGCTCAATGTGTTTAGATCGGCTATGTAGCACCGGATTCTTGGAAAGAATAAATATAGATTTGTTATCACATAAAATCACAGCTTGTTCTTCTGTGCAAAACCGAGATCTTCCTAGATTCGACGAAGCCACACTACTTCACATGCAGCACCAGCAGCTGTAATATACTTTGCTTCCGTACTAGATAATGCCACAGTGAGCTGCTTCTTTGATCTCCAGGCCATAACTCCACTGCCTAAGGAAAACATATAAGCTGAAAAGTTTTGTCGATCATTAATGCAGCTAGCCCAATTACTATCACTATGCCTAATCAACTTAACCTCTTGACCCCTTTGAAACCAGATTCCAAATTTCTTAGTATGAGCAATATACTTAAGAATCCTCTTAGTTGCTCCAAGATGAAGTTTGGGAGGCCGCTGCATAAACCTAGACATAATTCCTACAGAATAGGCCAAGTCTAGTCGTGAGTGAGTTAAATAAATAAGGCTACCAACAAGACTTTGAAATAGTTCTTCATCACCTTTATCAGCCTCATCTTCCATTTGAAACTTTTCATTGGCATTCATGGGAGTAACAAGAGCAATAGCATACTTTTCTTGGCATAAGAAAATACCATCTTTAGTTTGTTTCACTTTCAAGCCCAAGATATACTTGACTTTGCCCATATCAGTCATCTCAAATACATTCATCATACCATCTTTAAATTCTTTCAACATATCATTGCCAGATGATGTATATATGATATCGTCCATATACAAACACATATAAATAGCCTCTCTTGAACTCCTTCTTTTAACATATAAGGTAGGCTCATTAAGGCTCCTAGCATAACCATGATCAATGAAGTAATCATCTATCTTTGAATACCATGCTCGAGGAGACTGTTTCAAGCTATACATTGCTTTATGTAATTTGTAAACCATATCAGATTTACCTTGAACAACAAAGCCTTTAGACTGTTTAACATAAATGTCTTCGGTTAACTCCCCATTTAGGAATGCAAACTTTACATCTAGCTGAAAGATCATCCATCCCTATTGCACCGCCACTACCAATATCACTCGAATGGTTTCAAAACGAGCTACAGGAGCAAACGTCTCCTGGAAATCCACTCTCGGTTGCCGTGAATAGCCTTTTTCCACCAATCTTGTTTTATGATTCAACACCTTCCCACTTTAGTCTGAGATGAATATCTGATAAAGATATGTTTCTCTGACTTAGTATCCAACTTTCTATGAAGCTGTAAGGGAACCAAAGCATATGTTACACATCCAAATATTTTAGAATGATGGACAATTGGTTTCTTACCTAACCAAGCTTCAAAGGAGTAACATGCACCAGGGCCTTTATAGGTGATCGGTTAAGAACATACACTGTTGTAGCCACTGCTTCAACCTATAAATGATTGGGTAGTTCTTTTTCTCTTAATATGCTCTGAACTAGATTCATAATGGTTCGGTTCTTTCTCTCAACTACCCCATTATGTTAAGGAGTATAGGGTGGAATGAGCTCTCTTTTGATGCTCGCTTGATCACAGTAGTCATGGAATTCTTTAGAGAAAAATTCGCTTCCTTGGTTTGACCGAAGCACCTTAATAGAACTTTCGACTTCCTACTCAACTAGTTCTTTAAAAGATTTAAACTTTGAGAATGCCTCATACTTGTTAAATAGAAAGTAAACCCAACACATACGAGTTAAATCATCAATAAAAAGTAAGTAATACAGGATTTTACATAAACTTGGTACAACATAGGTTGATATAGGTCTGTATGAACCAATTCAAGCTTCGACTTAGCAAACCATGAAGTTGATATGAATGGGCTTCTTGTGGGTTTTCCTTGTATGCAGGCTTCACAGGTAATGGGGTTTCTCAACTTAGGTAGTCCAATCACCATACTTTTATCATGTAGTAGTTTCTGTCCTTTAACGTATAGGTGGACCATACCTACGATGCCATTTATGGACTCTTTATCCTCTGATTGAGGCTCGTGTATGGTGAGAAGACTGAAGGCATTAAAGACAAACATGCTATTGTTTGCCACATTCACTTCCAAGAGCACTTGACAAGAAGCTTTGTTGATAATGGAGCGTTTATCATCATCAAACATGAGGGAATAACCTTTACGCATCAACTGACCAACACTCAGCAAATTATATTCAAGCTTAGGAGCATAGTACACATGCTCTAAGAGTTTGAATAAGTGTTGAGCCATGAGAATTTTAACTGTCCCTTTTCCTTCCATATTAAGTATCTTCTTATCACCCACTCTAACTACCAATTTGAAAGACTCATCTAGGCTCACAAAGCTACTTTTATCACCTGTCACATGGTTAGAACATCTGAAATCTAACAACCATAAGTGTGAAGTATTACCCCATAATTGAGAGTTAGTCATAAGCATATAATCTTCATGTTTATGGATAGTAGCAGCAATTAGTAAGTGCTGGTCCTCAGAAGCCTCGGCGTCTTCCTTATTTTCTTCATTCTCTATGACATTGACTTGTGCCACATCGTTGTACCGGCAGTCACGTTTGAGGTGGCCAAACTTCTTGCAATAGTAAAATTGAGGAACCTTTCTGCGATCGGGTCCCCGTCTACCGTGACCAGACCCTCTTCCTATGAATGATGACCTGCCTCGTCCCTTTCCACATAGTGCTATTTGATCTTAAAATACTTGTAGAGCTTGATCGTCTTGTCTTTCGATTGGATTGCTTGCTTTTTCGGGGGAGGTCCTTCCGTTGATTCTTTCTTCTTAGGATTGTAGCAATCCTGTATGATTTCAGATATGTCGAACACCACCTAAATGGATGGAATGACATAATTGAATTTAGGAGCTAAACTCCTAAGAACCTTCTCAACCATCTTTTGATTGGATAGCTCCTCACCATAAGATCTTTGTTGGCCAACGTTGTTCATGAAACGTGAGAAGTAATCTCCTACAGTTTCATCATCTTTTATGTTTAGATTCTCGAAGGTCCTGCGGAGTCCTTGAAGTTTGACAGATTGAAATTAGGAGTCGCCTTGAAAATCTACTCTTAAGGTGTCCCAAGCCCCCTTCGCAGATTTCGCAGAGGCAATTCGAGAAAATAAAGTCATGATACCTTGTTGGATCATCTTTAGAGCTTGAGCATCCTTTTTCTTTGCCTCCCGGTTATCGATAGATCCATCTCCAAGGGCTGTTATGCCTAAGAACATAACATCCCAGAGTTCCTTTGATCTTAAAATGGTTTTCATGAGCAAGCTCCACTGCTCCAGTGTTCATAACCTTCTCATTTGAACACTGGCATGAGTGGGGTATGCGAGACACTAGTCATCGTTGGATCGGCCATGAAAGAGGGTTAAGATGAAAACAAAAAGGTAGAGAGCCTAGCTCTGATACCAAATGTGATGGATGAATGAACTAATAAAGGAAGAATAATAAAAGAATAAGCTTATGATCAGAAGCTGAATATTATTCAATAAATGAAGTTTGATAGATACATCAAATGGATGCCAGACTTACATATATGAATACTCAAAGCAAAGACAGAAATGAGGAACAACCCTAAAGACTAGGTAACCCTAACAACTTAGCTGTTACCTTTTATTCAAATAAGAAAAGAACAAATCAATTAAACACGTGCATACATTCAGCTTCTGACCCACAAACTAAATTATCACATTTCTTCAATATGTGAGAAAAAAAATACCTCATTAATATGAGCTTTAAAGGGTCTAAGGTTTTTTTGCAAAAAGATTGGTGGCAACTATTCGAACGTTCAGATCGTTATTCCCTAAATACATTCTTCAAAATTCACCAATTCCTATTCTATTGTTAAGTTCATTGTTCTTCAACAATCGTTCGTTGTTCATCGAAATAGAAACGGACTTGGGTCTCCCTTCGTTCATCAGGAAGAACAAGAATCAATCGCTGGGAAAAATCTTTGATTTGACGATGAAGCCACAGTTATTTAAGTGTGAGAATCATTTTGTCGAGGCAATTTCATCATTTTAACCTTTTAGTAAATTACGTCTATCTGTAAATCTAAAACAAAATTTCATAGGAATTTCTACTGGAATTAGTTCCAAGTCATTCGCATTTCAATTCTTTCATAAACATCCTGTGAATCAAGTTTGAGTATTTATTATAAAAACTTATGAAGTTAGACCATCCGTAATTGATAGTTATAGTGATAAAAAAATTAGTTTCACGTAGTCGTCACGCAGATAATGATTATATCATATTAAGAGGTATAATGGTGTGTGTTTGTGTGAAATTATAAATGTGATTTTTGATGAGGATAAGATGTAATCTTGTGGACCAGTGGTGGTTGATGAAAACTGAAAGAATAAAAATAAAAAAATGTTTTTCTTTCCTATTGATCACAATACAGCTTAGTGCATCAAGTCTCCTATCACGCCTGGGGGGCTGGGGGTGGTGATTCTAGCATGATAAGGGCTCCAAATAGGCCCATGAGACCCTACTACAAAGGGCCTTAGATAAAATACGAAGATGTCTTTTTTTATGTATATAGCAAACACTAATTGAACTACTAAATGGGATTGTGATACTAGGGGTAACAAATATAACCAATCAGCTTTTTAAGGTGTTAGCAATATACCCAAACAAACAAGTAGTGAAGTAGTCTTGTACAACTGAAAGCGAAAGATTTGTGTTATTTGTAGCGAGAATATTTGTCACTCAAGCTTGCTTCGTTATCAAGGAGTTAAAGCAAACCCACCAGCTTAAAAATAATTGCCATCAATACTTTAAGTAAAAATCTAAATTGACCTTTATATAAATAACTAGTTTTAGTAAACCCGTCTATTACACGGGTTGAATAAATAAAATATTAAATAATAAAATTTATTAATTATAAAATAATATTTGAAGATATGATATGATTGAAATTACATATGAGAAATGATTATAACTAATAAAACAGTGATATCAACTTTTAAAAATTTTGTATTTAAATTTTTTTCCAAAAAACAAACATTTTATTCTAAAACAAACCAATAAAAATGTCATTTTTAAAATTTTCTTATCATATCGGCCACATGAATTATTTTTGGTTTTAAAAAATGAATTTTTAAAATTACCACTTTTAAAATATTTCATATTTTTAAAAAAGTTTTATGATTTAGAAAATTTTATTATTTTATATTAAAATCCTTTGTTTAGAAATAACATTAATAAATAGATCTTTTTTTAAATTTATTAAATGTAAAAGAATGTTAAATAATATTATTAGTAATTAAGTAATTACTTAAGAGGAGAGAGAGCCGGGAAAATTTTGGCGAGAATAATTGTGGTGCTGCCACGTGACACTTAAGTTACTCTTTTATTAGAGTAGGAAGATTAGGCTATAACCTCTTAGTATTACAAAAGTTGAGTGAATAAAATATTAAATATTTAGTAATGAAAAAAGTTTAAAAAATTATATTTTACAAAAAATTTGTTATTATTTTAAAGTTTTGTTATTATCTAAAGTTATTATTTTAAAAGAAATACTGTTTTAAAATGTTTAATATTTTTAAGAAAGGTCGTTGTTATCGAAAAATCTCATATTTTATATAAATCTCATTTTCTTTAAATTGCATATTTTTAATAAAAAGATTTCTTTTTTAATTTCTTTTAAAAATCTATTTATTTTTAAGAGAGAGAGAAATGTAATAATTAATTATATTGGCTTTTAAGAAGATAAATAAAATAATATGAGTAATCAAATAACTAGAATACCCTTTTAGACGTAATAATTAATTTTAAGATGTCTAAAAGTAGCACGTAACAAACTTAATTATTTATTTATTATATTATATAGAAATTGATTACTATTCTTGTAAAATCAATTTAAGAAAATGAGACGATTTGGACGAAATATTCTCGAAAAAATATTCTTTGAAAGGAACTTCTCTAAAGATAAGTTTTTAAATTGAAAAATAACTTAAAGAAATGTATTTTGACAAATGAGAAAACTACCATCAAACTTACAAATAAACCAAGCCTCATAGAGTCATAGATGTATGATCATTTGAGTCTTAGGAGTTGTTTGATTATACTGACTTAGTAAGATCTGATTGAGTCAGAAGATGATCCAGTTAGAAGTTCTGACTGAGTTTGCATCTGACTGAAACTTGACTGTTTGATTCAGTATCTGACTGATTTTACTAAATGATAAAAATAGATAATTTAATTTATATATTTCTAAAATTTATACATTTTTAAAAATAAAAAAAACAAAAAATTTATATATTTAGCTTCTTATTTTATATAACCCTAGTGTGTCGACTACACACTCCCACACCATTATTAAAACATCTTCATCTTCTTCATATTCTTCACACACCTTCATCTCTCAAATCCACCATAATCACCACCACCACCACCATGCAAGCTCTCCTCCAATCAACCCACCTTCGCACCTCCCCAATCAACCCCTCCGCCGCCATAACCACCGCCAATTTCCGACCAATGTCAAATCCCCACGCAGACCCACCGTCGTAATGTCCGCCACCGCCCCCAAACGCGAAAAAGACCCCAAGGTGGGGGAATCTTCCGAGGGAGTCGCGCAGGTGGGGGGATCTGTCGAGAGGGTCGCGAAGGTGGGGGGATCTGCCGAGGGGGTCGCGAAGGGGAGACGGTTAGCTGGATGTTGTGGGTGGTCGCGCAGGTGGGGTCGTGAAGGGGAGACGGTCGCGAAGGGGAGACGGTCAGCTTGAGTCAGACTATTGAATTTTCAGGTTTGGGTCAACTAACATGGACCCGGTCAATTGAAACGGAGCGCAAATCAAACGGGCTGACCCGCTGACCGAGTCAGCCAGTCAGCCCGGTCAGTCGAAATCAAACAAAGCCTTAGTCTATTTTCTATCTCACAAAGCGAGAAGCTCACAACCCACTAATACGTGGTAGCTATTAGGTATATATGATCTCTTTCAATCTTTGATAGTTGGATAACTGATAAGGGAGGAGAGAGTGCATTAAGCGCGACATGGCAGGACCCGAATGTACACAGGGGAGAGTCGGGAACACAGTCCCACCTATTTGCGGTAGCGATACAATAGTGGGAGTGGGTCTTCAAGACTTGGGTGGCGCAACGAGGGAAGGCGTAAGCCATTAAAGTGTGACCGTTCGCATCCCCATGCAACCGTTTAACGACATTATTTAATTTTTTTAATTTAATTTGAATTTTTCACCTTTAAATATCTAATTATTTTACTTAATTTCCGAATCTACTAATTCTCAAATTATCTCTTACATTATCTAATAGTTTTCAACATTTTTATACTAAGAGTGTGGCTTTTCATTCTCTTGGAGACGCAAAAACACATATTAAGCTATGTAAAACAAAGTAATGTTATCGAAGCTCAAAACGCAACACTCAATCAAATTAATTTGTTAACTCCTGCCTTTTTTAATATCAATCTCAATTCCAAACACCATACGCTCAATTGTATTCACCGATACAACAAAGTAATACCCAACTGCTAACCCAACCATTTGCTCCCGAAGGCCGAAACACAAACTACCGTTAATCCCCAAAATTTAATGACGATGATGAAGAAGAGAAATCGAACAATGAAAAGGAGTCCAACGAAGGAGATGATCCCATCCCAATTCCAATCCCAATGGGCACGACAAAACGAGACCGTAAAAAATGGAACCCTAAGGATGAATTTGCCTTGGCAAAGATTTAAGTCCACACATCCGAGGACTCGATAAGCAGATGCGTACGAAAAAGCCAATTGTTTTAGAAGTGAGTTCTTGGTAATTTTTCGGAGCAATTGGAAGGCACCAATCGATCCGTCCATCAAATGCAAAGTGCAACATGTTCAACGACATCTATGCAAACTTATTAATAAATCCCCGTAGCAAAAAATCACATGTGAACTTGTATTGCATGGCACAAATGCAATATAAAGAGGTAAAGAACGTACTCTTTAGTAACGACGGGGCATGGCAAATCCTTAAAACTCATCTTAAACGGTGTATGGTTCCTCTAAAGGACGATTTAAGCCAAAAGCAACAACGAGCGTGACACCGTGGTCTTAAAAACTAGTGGACGATTTAAAGTGTATGGTTCTTCCAAAATATTATAATATAAATATTCAGACAATATAATATGTAATCTTAAGTAATGCAAACTCAGAACGATTGTTCAATCTAGTGGTGGCCAAAAAAACCGGTTCGGAAACCGGTTCGGCCGGAAAAAGTCGAAACCGGTTTGAGGCCCAAACCGGTTTGGCCCAAACCGGTCCGAAACCGGCCCGAACCACCGGTTCCTCCCCCGGATTTCCATTTCGAATTTACAACTGCTTTTTGAACCGAACCGGTTCAAAACCGATTTTCAAACCAGTCCCAAACCGGTTTTCCAACCCGGTTACAAACCGGTTTTTCAAACCGGTTTTAAACCTGGTTTTCCAAACCGGTTAACGTTGGCTAACGGCTATATAGCCGTTTTTTCATTTTTTGACCGTTTTTTTGATGTTTTTTACCATTATACCCCCACTAAGTTAGTATATATATGTATTTGATGTTTTGGTTGAATCACAACAACTTATAACAGTCTCTACTCTCAAAAATCTCAAAAACGCTCTCACAAATACTTTCGTTTTAAACGCTCTCATAAAAAATCTCTCAAATGGCTTAATCAAGTGCCCAATCATCCGTTGGTTGTGAAGCGTCTTCAAGCAACGTTGTCACACCCTTAATTTTCACGAACGGGGTTTTACCGTTAGGCGTGTGACATACCAGGATCTCAGACACAGTCATATCGAACGACACAATATGAATTTAAAACATACATTTGACTCCATTCAAAAGATCATAAACAGAGTTTACAATAATGCGGAAGCGTTTACATAATTTGTAATTCCATTACAGTACTGTTACAATAGCCATGTTTAGACAAAATGTTCAATGCTGAAAATAAACTAGATGGATGCATGTCCTGAGTGCGTTTCCTGTAGCGTGCATCATGAGCTTATGCGTTCCTGTGACCTAAGAAAACATGCTAAAGTGCGTCAACATAAAGTTGGTGAGTTCACAGGTTTAATCAACAAGAAAGTGTGTTCGTAAGCGTTTCCATGTTTTGCGTTTCAATGGTTTAGTACATAAAGCATATCGTTAGGTAG
>BJCO01673229.1:0-11311 GCA_018326465.1 Flaveria floridana | reverse complement strand
CATGCGATTGGATCATAAGAATGAATCGTACGACTAAATGAAGGAGTCTGAGTCAGTCGCACGACTGAACTCCAGTTGCACGATTGAGTCATGCGCATGGGTCCAGTCGCATGATTATGGCATGCGCATGGGTTCAGTCGCACGACTGAAAACCAAAACAGTATAAAAGGAGACTCAGTCGGTCGTAAACCCTAAGCACTTCAAACTTCTCAAAAAACCACCCATTACCCAGTTTAATCAAACTTAATCGATCGAAATTGATAAAACAAAAAATCAGGACTAAAAACCTAAAATAGGCCACTTAAATGGACATTAAAGTTGATTTTAATGACATTAAATGCTATTTCGAGACCCTGTGAACCTAATGAATCTAAACACGAAGTCTAATTTAACGGTTTGACGAAGATTCAAATTTATTGGTTCGAACAGTGCAAGATACGAATGGATAGGCTGATAAACTTCAGTCGCACGATTGAGCCAGACGTATGATTTAGTCGCACGATTGAGCCAAACGTATGATTCAATTGCACGATTGAATCAATCGGTGACTCAGTCGCACGATTGACTCAACCGCATTGGTATAGCATACGACTAAGTTCAGTCGTAGGCTCAATCGTACGTCTGAACTCAGTCGTTTGGTTCAATCGCACGATTGAACCAATTGGTCAAAATCAGTTCAATTAAATAGTTATCCTTTATGAACGGATCTAACGTTTATGTTTCTTGTGTTGTAGCAACATGGCTGAGAGATGGACTATGAGCACCAAGCACAACATTGGTGCTCATCTGGATGCTACTTCCCAGAACACGTCTAAGTTCACCGAGATCATTTCTTTCCTACGTAGATCGAGGATCTACAGGGCCATCTCCACTCCATGCACACCTTATAGATCGATCCAGTAGGCATTCTGGGAGAATGCCACTGTCGACAGCTCTGCTGAGCCATACTGCATCCGGAGCTCGATCTTCGGATAGGATATTTGGATCGGGGAAGACAACTTGAGACGTGTATTGGATTTGGGTGAGGACGGAGCCTACCAAACCAAGGTACATCCCCTTACAGTACGTGGCTGCTTTCTTCAGATTAAGTATGCCGGCGACATCAATGCTGGCGTGCTTAACAAGAGCAACATGTGCCCCTAATTTAAGTACTTAGCACATGTGATCTTGAAGTGTATAGCCTCCAGGAGATGAGGATTCGACAAGATGTCAGATCAAATCCAGAATGCATACGTTGTGCTGGTACTGAAACACCTATTTAGTTTCTCCCGTATGTTCTTCTCCTACTTGATAGAGAACATCGAGCCCAAAGGTAAGGAAGGCTTCTGCACACATCTAAGATTCTTGCAGATGATCATAGACGAGAAGCTTCCTATGCTGCCTAAGGAGGAGGACGATACAGTGACTCTAGAGGTGATGGATGATACCACCTTGGTCAGAATGAAGGTATACCAGGGGAAGCAGGTGAAGTCCCCGGTGAGGAGACTATTCGGCCATCTAGCCAACGAGGGATATGTGGCGCCAGCTCATAAGAAGTGGCGTCACGATGATAGTGATTCCGACGTCGAGCCGATTGTGGCTCCTGCTGATGAGGATGATGATGATGATGATGATTCGTCCGATGATGAATCGGATGATGATAATGATGATGAGGGTGAGGCTGAAGGCAGTGGGCAGGAAAAAGAAGGGGGAGATGATGATGAGCCTGAGCATGAAGGTGATGCATCTGCATCAGCCTCAAATCCATCTGCTCGGGAGAGGCGCACTAAAAGGAATCAAGATCAGCGACCCTCTTCCTCAGCTACTCAACCTAAAGAGTCGAGCGATCAAGATAAAAGTAATGACTAAATGTCTTTGTATTTGAAAACTTTTGTACTTGAATTATGTATTACACTAATGTAATTAATGTTTATTAATTTGTTTATTGATCTTGATTACTGATGTGCGTGTGATTGTGTTTTGAATGTTTAATCAAGCAGATGAGGCTCAACAGACAGACGACTATAATGTCGCACCCCTTCAGCAAATCAAGACTCAGCTAACGATGATTCTTGATTTGCAAGGGATCATTCGACGATCTGTGAGCTACACCCCCAAAGAGGGAGAGATCATTCATGATCTCACAGATGAGCAGCTGGCCGACATGTTTCGACTCAACCCTGATGAGCTAGTCAAGGATGCTCCAGAGGTTGATGTTATTAGTGATAAAGAGCTGCAAGATGTGGATGAGATTGACATTGAGGATATCACTACTAAAGAGTATCCTCAGTACACTGACCAACGAGGAAATGTTATCCTCGATCTGGGTGAAACATTTGGCAGTGATACTTTTGGAACTCTTGATGCGAAGGAGAAAGAGAAAGAGAAAGCAGAAGGGAAAGCCCAAGCAACGAACGCTGATGTCGATATTAAGAAGGCTGAGTGGGTACTGTGCTTAGCAGAGATGAGAGCCCAATGACAACTTCCAAAGTCTAACGCCTACACCAAACTCTATTGAGTAAAGAAGCATCAGAAGGTGTCAGGCAAAATTATCGGTTGGGCATATTTTAAGGACTTGGATGTGTATGCGGTGAAGAGGGAGAAGGGGATTGAGTACTTCAGATATCCTTATGATCTGAAGACTCTTCCTGGTATTGAGCTAAACAGGCTTGCTTGTTTAGACCTTTTGTACGCCAATCCGAAGAAGATGTCGGGTTGGTTTGAGATGGCGCTCAAGAAGGAATACCACACCAGATGGGTCAACTTCAGGCCTCAACAGCCTACACGGTTCATACATAAGACCGAATTTGATCCTAACACTAGAAAGCCTAAAGTAGTGCTGAAGTGGAGTCCTCCACGCATAATGTCAAAGATCCCACTATGGGAAATGCCTCAGGACTTCACTCCACACTTCAAGTGGTGGTATTATGACTGGCGAACGGGTGAAGCGGTCATAGTTTTGCACAAGGATGGGCAAATAGAGACTATCTGGGTATTTGACCCTATGTGGCTCACGAACTTGTCTGCAGATGATGTATTCACTCTCTACAAGTGGCCACTATTCTATGACACGCAGGACATTGTACAAGCTCTACAGTTCCAACATGTCATACGACTCTGTTTTGCATTCAAGATACATGTAGGAGTTACAAGAGAAGAGAACTACAAGAAGTTCCAAGAGAAGTTCCAAGAACATGTGAAGAATGTTAGACATTAAGGTAAACTAGGTCCAAGGGGGAGTTTGTTGATACATCTTGATATACCTAGTTTATGTTCTCAAATGTAAGAGTCTTTCATGTCTTACACTTATATAATCCATTGTAATAAAATGATTGAATGATATATGAAATGCATTGTGATGTTTATATGTGATTTATTATGTCATGTTATCTTTATATTAAATGTGATTCACATGTATGAACTAAATATATAGGTATGAGTTGGTATTACATAGTTCTAAGTCAATAAGAACTTGGAAATGTGTTGACTTTGTCATGTGGACATTCATGCTAATGGACCATACTTATGGCCCATACGCATGAATGAACCATGCTTATGGACCAGTCGCATGACTGAACCAGGTGTCTAGATCAGTCGTATGATTGAGACATAAGATTGGTCAATCGCACGACTGGACCTTCAGTCATGCGTATGAATCAACCGCATGATTCAGTCGCACGACTGAACCATGCTAATGGTTCAATCATACGAATGAACACTGATAAACTATAAATACCATATAATTCATGGAAAAACATAACACTTCATAATACTTCATATACTTTCGTACCATGGCCGTCCAGAGCGTCCGAAGTCGCAAATCCAAGTTCATAGTTCGTTCCTGATCGATTCCAATCTGTTCTTTACGTTTGTTACATCGTTAGATCGATCGGGTTATTCGTTCTCACTGATTGGATCGCCAATCAAATAGAATTCCGCGCTATTTGATCTGGTTTCACGCAAAATCCGTTAGTACTCCGTACGTACATGGTCCTAACACAAACCTTCTTTAACGAAATTTGTTCAAACTTCCAACCGACAATGATTCCCTAATCAACAAAGTCCTTATCGTTTTTCACACAAATGATCTTTCCCCAGCTTCTAACCACCGTAATAGCAACGGTGGTCTTTTTGTTGCATGTTTCCAGCGTTAACTAAAGTTAGCAACAAGTAGTGGTGATGATAAAACATGAGGGTGGTGAGAGAGGCAAGGTCCGGTGATGCTAAAAAATACAAACCCTGGTAGCATCATTTTTTATGCTCAAGTAAATTAGTTGTTTTGAACCAATTTTCTTTAAAAGTGACATTTCAAGTTTTTACGTTTTGTAATTTTAATACTTTGTTACCTTTTTTTATTCAACAGTATACTTTTATAAAAACTTATTAGAAAGTCATTTTTAATATTGTAATATTGCTCATGAATTTTGGTCAGTTTTATTTTAATATTAAAATATTGCATATGTATGTGAATTAATATAATAATAATATATTGATTTTGATTGTGAATGTGGCTTGTTATAAATCTGTAATGTTTGACTTTATGAAAACAATTGATTCTTAGGTAAAACCTATTTTTTTATCATTTTAATATTCCGAATTCATAAATAATATTTATTTATAGTTTATTGCATTTACATTATTGTAATCTTTATGCTACACTAATGTAACTAGTATGCTAAGTCAATCCAACTCTAACGTTTTAAGAGGGAATTAAACTCATTTTATTTGGTTTTATTCATGTTGGTTGTTATATATGTATATTCAATATAGTTCATTGAGACTAATAATAAATATGATGTAAATCACTGTAAGTAATAGAATTTGCGTCCAAATGAATATGATATAATTTATTGTAACTAAGTCTTACAATTACGTGAACTTTATTCTAACAAGCTTTTGTGTCTTAATTGCATTGTGTTGTTTGAACGAAGGTGGATGCTCACGATGATGCATCAAGTCAAGATTTATTTAAACTTTGGATTTGCATTTAAAAAGGGATTTGAACCTATTATATTAGGGTTTTTTTGTTGATACAAATGTTTTTTTGATGTAATTCACTATAAGGTCTTAGAATATGATGAAAGTCACCGTATGTATTAGGATTGAATTCAAATAAACATGATATAATTAACTGAAAATAAATGTTGCGTTATATTGTATCACGGTAACCATGAAATTACATTAACACATATGTTTTTCTACATGTTACAAGTATGTAATAATCAACATCCAAAAAATTAAAAATATTTTAAGACTATATTGCATTTTTTACAAAGTAGCACAAGAGAAAATGTTGTGTTTCTTGAGTTTACAGTGGTTTACCTTGGGTTACATTTGTTTGCACTAAAAAACATTAGTGGTGCAATTACATTGGTTTACTAGATTAATTTAGATATTATTTACATTGTTTTACAATTTGGTTCACGTCGGTTTAATTTCGTTACAATGGTGAAGTTTTGTTATTTTAGTTTACATTGTTCTACAGATTGTATTTTGTAAAAAAATTGCTATAATATTTATCATTTCATTAGGTCATATTTTTGTAGGTTTTCATATATGTTTGTTTGATGTAATTCACTGTAAGTAATCGCAAATATGTTACAAGTCAGTGTAAGCATTAGAACTTTACACTCAAATAAAAAAATGAAATTCATTTGTAACTTATTGTTTTCGTTATATGAACTTTATTATAACAAGCTATTATGTTTATGATGTTTATATATTTATGTGTATTGTTAAGTTTAATTCTAGGCATTTATGTTGTTAGTACACTATGCTTCATCGTTATAATTCTGAAATTAAGATATTTTTTGGTTTACGGAATGTATTTTTTACATGAAGGGGGATGGTAACTATGATACATGAAGGGGGATGGTAACTATGATACACGAAGGGGGATGGAAAAGAATTTGAACATATTTTGTTAGTGCAGGATCAGTGTTGGTCTTTCAACATAATATTTTCTCTCAAACTCACTGAGTTTCACTCATAATGATGAAGAATCTCAAACTAAGTTGATGATAATATACTAAGTTACTGAACACAAGAAATGGTTTTTTAAGATACTAGTATATATTACTTCTCATCAGTGTTTACAAGACTCTTACAAAGTATGCATAAGAAGTTACATTGAGAAACTATATATACTACTATCTATAGCCGATTATACTTTAAAAACCAGCTGGAACTTACATCTAAGCAAACACTATATTACTAGACATAAGGTATCTAAGATAAAATACTATCCAAGATTAGGTAGTCATGACAGGTCCATGACTTACCTTTTGTTATCTACTAAAGTTGGTAACTGTACTAACTGATAAAGGTGAACAGTGAAATAAAGTATGGTCAACTACATAGGTGTAGGAAAACAGCATGGAGTACATCAGTCTTGTTAGTCAGGCCATACTTATGTCCACTGGTTCATAGTAAGTTTTTCCAACGGTAAAATGGCTTCGGAAGAATAAAGTCTTCCGAAACCATTTATACATTAGAAAAGATAACTTCTTCCGAGACTTTCAGCAAGTCTTCATCACCTTTTCCTTCAGAAGGCTTTTGTCTTGAATCTTCCAAGTGTTGTACTTCGAAAGGATACCTACTTAGTCTCGGAAGACTTATTTCTTCCTTTGGAAGTTCTTCATCCTTAAGCTTCGAAAGATCTTTAACTTTGCTTCAGAAGTGCATGTTCGCAAGCATTTGCTCAGTTGCACTCAAATCTTCTAAGTGTAGTTTTGGTTACACCAGCCTCATTGATCCAACAAACTCCCCTTAGGATAATGCTACCAAAACTTCACTCTCCTCTTCATCTTAAAACTTTCCGCACCAAGGAAAGAAGTTACTTGTTAGTTTCTTTGTTCTTTCCAGAAGTAGTGCTGAGAAGCTTGTATAAGTCATTGGTGGATAGGAGATCCAGTCTGTTATGGTGAATGACGTGTACCCTATGTTATGGCCCTATGAAGAGAGTTAGTTATGGGAATTATATTCATATTCTTATCTAACTATGGACTCTGAAGTATTGCCTTGAATCATTTAAAGGAATGACCTTTCTTCAGTAGTGGCATTTTCTTCTTTATCCTTTATCAGCTTCAACTTCTCTTCTATTCTTGCCTTCTTTGTTAACTTAGCAAGATGAAGACCAGCTAGATGATTTCTAATGTGATTGGCTTCTTGGGAGTTTGAGGGGTTGGAGAATGGCTTCTCTGCTAACTCATCAATGTCAAACCTGCTTGAGGGTAGCAGAGATGGTGTGTCAAGTCTATTGACTTCACCATTCTCTCTTTCCACAACAAAGTTGTAAGGGGAATCATCAAACCTCCATTGGACAATCTTCTTCCTAGGAATGAGGGGTTTGTTTGGTAGTTTATCCCCTCTCCTGTTATCAAATAGAGTAACCAATCTTCTTCTCAGCTTCTTCTCTTTTTCTTTGAGGGAATCAGAGTTTGTAGTCAAGAGTTGAATAGCTTGGTCCAGTGTTCCTATGGGAAGATGAAGGAATGCATCTTTCATAAGGGAACATGACGAGCCATCAATGTATCTTAGAGTTATGGGCTCTTCCTCACAAGAGATGTCGCTCAAGATTATGCAGTTAATAAGCTTTCCTTTGATCTCTTTGAATTCTTCTATGGTTAGAAGTTTAGATGGTTTAGAGGCTGACTTGGGTAGTAGTTGGGTTTTGGGTTTTGTTTTGGGTTTTAGGATGAGTAGTGGTGGTGGTTGTTGAGTGGCAGTGGATGATGATTGGACTAGGGCTGATGGTGTCGGTAAAGGGGTGTAGGTTTAGGGGTATAGGGTTCAGTAGTGGGTTTGGTTTTGATGGGAAAGGGAAGAGGTGTGGGCTTAGGTTTTGTTGGTTGTGTTATGGGTGTTGGCTTGGGTACCATCCTCTTTAGACTCTGAGTTTGGTGCACCTCTTTCCTTTTTCCTAAGCGAATGTCAGCTTTGATATCACTGACATGTTGTTGTAGGGTCTTCTCTGACATGGGTCCTAATTGCCTGCTAGTGAAGCCACGGGCCCTAAGATAAACCTTTATCCAGGCTTTGTATCCCACCTTCTTGGAAGCCGCAAGTCCGGCCTCCTCTTCCTTCTTCTTCTTCTTCTCTTTCACGTTCTCTCTTGCAGCCTTCTTCCTCTCCTTGTTGATCTAATCTTGTTCTTTGTTGAAAAGGAACAAGATCATCTCATTTTCATAAGGAGTCAACTCTTCTTGAGAATAGCCTCTTGAGAATAAGAAGGCTATCCTCTGCACCCTTTTCTTGTGCTCATCTTTTTCCTTCTTCCTCCTCATCTCTTCTTCTTCGGCCAATCTTGCTACTTCCTCCTTCTCCTTTTGCAACAGGGTTTCCTTTTCTAGTCTAATATGCTCATCAAGTCCGAGTAGGAGAATTTCCTCATTGCCTACTCCTAGATTGATGAGCCTATCAATCACCTCCACTTTTCTTTTATTGTTGATAGACTCTTGAGGAGCTGGTACTGCCTTGCTGCTTGAAGCCAACAGCTTCCCAATGGTGAGTCTACCATTTCTCTTTAACTTCTTCAACCTTTCTTCTTCCAAAATCTCTTCAGCAGTCATCTTCCTTTTTCCTTTGGGATCAGAGGAAGGTTCAGCCTTTGGAGATTCTGACTTGGATGGTTCAGGTTGGGGAGAGTGAGGTTGAACTTGTGGTGTTGGAGAGAGAGGGGTTTTGAGGAAGTTCTAACTGTTTACCTCATAGGCTAGATCAAGAATGGCCTCTGTGATAAGCAGATCATCAGACAAGGATGATAATTCAATAATTCATTCCGCAGCTTGAAATTCTACTTTGTTAGAGATTTGAATATCACTACCTGTCCCAACTGATTTAGTTACTGGGCTATGAGTCCTTATTTCCCCTTCGAAGTCAATCTCAGGTTCAATAGGGACCTTAGATTGACAAATTTCTTTCTTAGTGGTAAGTGGTGCACTTAACCTTTGAATCTCTTTAGCTTTAAATTAGGCTACTGCTACATTGGGTGAGGGTTGTTCAAGTGAGGAGCTTATAAGAAACTTGGTTAAAATCTATGAAGTTCAATAAGCATCCTGGGATCCACTTGAATTTCAATAGGAGGTGGTTGTGGGAAGATAGCTGTAGAGTGTTGTGGTG
Source organism: Flaveria floridana (assembly GCA_018326465.1). Classification (NCBI taxonomy): domain Eukaryota; kingdom Viridiplantae; phylum Streptophyta; class Magnoliopsida; order Asterales; family Asteraceae; genus Flaveria; species Flaveria floridana. The sequence goes on along the minus strand of BJCO01673229.1, from coordinate 2,212 downwards.
TGGGATAAGTTAAAGATGAAGTTGAGATGGCCAAGGTAAGATCCTCATGTGTTTGTCTCTGTACATTCTCCCCCTTTTTAGTAGCATCATCTTGAGAAGTAGACGAGCTAGAAGAAGGACTTAAAGAGACTTGAATTGGTACATGCCTAACAGGCTTCTCAACCTTTGTCTCAGCTAGTTTGGCCTTGAGACTCTCGATCTCAAGTTGCTGAGTGGCAGACCTGTTTTCTAAAGTCCTAACCTTGAATTCAATATTTAAGACTTTAGAAAGCAGTTACTGAATGGTTAGTTTCAGACCTCCCTTAACTTCTTTAGAAGAATCACGGGGAGATGAGATAACATACCTAGTATGGTCATACTCACCACCAGTGGGTTTCTTGGTGTCCGGTTTCCCTTGTGAACTTATACTCTTTCAGAGATGTTAATTGGCAAGGTTGCCTTAGACTCAGTCTCAGCAATGTTACCACTATCCTTAGAGGTCAATAAGACACCCTCAGTAGTGGCTGTTGAGTCTATATGAGTCCCCTCCACACCTATGGGACTCACCTCCGTTTGGCTTAACTGATGTGGGCTAGAAGTCATAGGTTCCCTGGGGCTCAGTTGATCTAGAGATGGTGTGGTAGACCAACATCATGGCCCTGTGGAAACATGAAATCCTCATCAGATTGGCTTAGTGAAGGATATAGCAATTATTCCTAATGACCCGGGACCTTGGTCAACATCTAATGGCATTGTGCTAGTAATGTGGATCTCCCTTTTTAGCTGCTCAGGGGAGTGTTGGGACTCATCTTGAGGGCTTGAGATTTGGGCAATGGACTCATCAGGTTGAGATTGAGGAGACTCAACACTAATATTGTGGTCAATAGTGGAGGATGGTTGGACCTCTGGCTGAGTAGGAGCCCTGTGTTCCACTCTAGCCTTTTTGGCTTGAACAGGAGGGACTTGTTCAATCGAAGTAGATGGAACAAGGGTTTGTTTGGGGCGTCTTTGGTAAGTGATTTTGATAGGGTGGAAGGAAGTTATTGGCTGTGAAGTGGTGGTGTCTGGTGTGGGTTCATCACCTGCTAGGCCTGCAGGGATGTCACCAGGAACCATAGGCTCAAGCATACCTGGAAGTGGTTGAGTGAAACTTCCAGTGAAGTTAGTGGATACTTTTTTCAGCATTTTGAAGATACCCAGCCTCATGTGAGGAACTACTATAATATTTGCATATTCTAGTTTGTCCTGAACCAACTCATAGTTGGTTATGTGCTGAATAAATTGGGGATACATGTAAAATGTATTCCTGATGAGATTTCCTCTCAAATTATTCAGCACAAATCGAGAGTAGTTGAACCTTAGGCCATTTACCAACCCATGAACGAGGCAGACCAGATCATAGGGAATTTGATCCCAACGCCCGGATTTATTTGACAAGCTTTATAGAATGATGTGTAGCAAGTACTTCCAGTTGTAAGAATAGGTGAATTTGTAAACTGTAGACTTGGTCACATCTCCACCGTACCCCATTTGGGTGTAAGTGTCTTCTAAATCAGGTTTGGGAAATTTAGTGGGGGCTCCTGCATCATGGAGTTCCAAATGTTCTCTTGTTAGGACCGTGTACGACGGAGTACTAACTGATTGTACGTGAAACCGAATCAAATAGCACGGAATTCTATTTGATTGGCGATCCAATCAGGGAGAACGTTAACCGGATATAAACTAACAATTAGAATACGTTAAGAATGGATTTGGAATAGCGACTGGCTCAGTCGTGCGACTGAGTCATACGATTGAGTCATTCGTACAACTGAGTCAGTCTTATGACTCAATCGTGCGATTGACTCAATCACCTGGCTCAGTCGTGCGATTGGCCCATTCGCATGGTCCAGTCGTGCGACTGAATCAGAATACTTAGTTAAACATATTCTTGAACCTTTAATGATTCAGAACTATGTCTAACAACTGTAAACCTATATAACATGTTTATATATACATGTAACAATAAATAACATTAATAGATATAACATTAAACAACCAATAAACATTCACAGAAGAGTTTTTCATTACATAGATTCAACATTACATATGTGTTACAAGATGAAAGTCTATTACATTGAAGCTCACTAGACTAGAACTGGGTACATGTGTACCAAAAAACTCCCCCTTGGACCTAGTTCTATCTAAACTTTGACTTCCTTCTTGAACTCTTCAAATCTCTTCACTCGTTCTT